>JAOTNS010000380.1:0-137442 GCA_028476615.1 Culter alburnus
CTAGGAGCGATGAGACGCAGGGCGGCCAGTCTCACGTGAGAACTCTGGTCTTGCGCGCGTTGTTTCCTTGTCAGGTCTCGCGTGTGTTTGTTGTGAAACGTAGTTTGCGTGCCAGACAGAGTTGTCGGCGATTCTTCCTATTGTAAAGTCACGCAGTGTGAAACCTTCTGTCGCCGATCCATCGTGCAGTATGAACGCAGCAGCGACTGAATGCTGGCCAAGATAGTCATGCAGTGTGAAAGAACAGTGACCCGACTACTTTGAAAATCGTGCAGTCTGAACTCAGCATAAGTAAGCCAGAGGCGACAGCTGCAAGAACCCAACTCCATAGTAGTATTTTCAGATTATATAAATATACCCGAGCAAACAAACATCAGAAAACACCAGCATAAACTGAATGACATACAATATAAATACCCTTCTCTTTGACTCAAATGTGTGATTCACTTGGTTTTTCAAAAAGACTGCCATTGACATTCTGGGCTTCAGTGCTGATGAGAAAATCAGCATCTAAGCTGACAGGTGCTGTGATGCATCATGGGAACATGAAGTTCAAACAGAAGCAGAGAGAGGAGCAGGCCGAACCTGATGGCACTGAGGGTAAGATGTACTATTAGCACATTAACATATAAACATTCACTTCATTAGTACAATATTCATAAACTGTTCTTCCTCAGTGGCTGATAAAATCGCCTACCTCATGGGCCTCAACTCCGCTGACATGCTGAAAGCTCTGTGTTACCCCAGAGTGAAGGTCGGAAATGAGATGGTGACCAAGGCCAGACAGTACCACAGGTGATCACTTATCTACTCAAATAATTTAGAAATGTCTCAGACATTCATATTTGTCTTGACAAGTAAAAGTAATATATGATCCACAATGACCTTTTCTCAGGTGAACAACGCAGTCTCTGCACTCTGCAAGTCTGTCTATGAGAAAATGTCTTGTGGATGGTTGTCCGTATCAATGAGATGTTGGACACAAAGCAGCCTAGACAGTTCTTCATTGGTGTGCTGGACATCGCTGGATTTGAGATCTTTGATGTGAGCATCAGTTATTAATGTCTGTGTAAGAATCAAGACATAAAAGAAAACAGTCAGTAGTAAGAATTTGCCTCTGATTAATTACCAGTTCAACAGCTTGGAGCAGCTTTGCATCAACTTCACAAATGAGAAACTGCAACAGTTCTTCAACCACCACATGTTTGTTCTGGAGCAAGAGAGTACAAAAAGAAGAGAGAATTTCATTGACTTTGGTATGGACTTGGCTGCCTGCATTGAGCTCATTGAGAAGTAAGAGGACATTCAGCAATTAAAATGATTATTCATATTGTGCCTGTACTTGAGCATGAATTTCTTCAACAGCCAATGGGCATCTTCTCCATCCTTGAAGAGGAGTGCATGTTCCCCAAGGCTACAGACACAAGCTTCAAAAACAAGTTGCATGATCAGCATCTGGGCAAATGTGCAGCTTTCCAGAAGCCCAAGCCTGCCAAAGGCAAGGCAGAGGCCCACTTCTCTCTGGTGCACTACGCTGGCACTGTGGACTACAACATTAATGGCTGGTTGGACAAGAACAAGGATCCACTGAATGACTCTGTCGTGCAACTCTACCAAAAGTCATCACTCAAAGTGCTGGCCTTCCTCTATGCTGCTCATGCAGGTTCTGAAGGTAAGACTTTTATTTGCAATTCCTCAATTCCTTTGTGTCATGATGTAATTATAGACATGATCTAATAGGGATTTATTGAAAGGGTTAATGGAAAGCAACAAGGACAATAAAAAAAAAACATTTCTTTTGTTGACATAAACAGCTGAGGGAGGCGGAGGAAAGAAGGGAGGCAAGAAGAAAGGTGGTTCCTTCCAGACTGTCTCTGCACTTTTAGGGTAAATCATTCTCTTTTATTGAAGAATGTGAACTTTTACACCATTAAAGGTTAGACAAATGACAAACTGTTCCACAGGAGAACTTGGGTAAGCTGATGACTAACCTGAGGAGCACTCACCCTCACTTTGTGCGCTGCTTGATTCCTAATGAGTCCAAGACTCCAGGTAAACTTAATTCCTGAAGACTCAAGTGAATCAAAATTAACAGTCAAAATACATCTGGAATCAAAAGAACATCTTTATTGCAGGTCTGATGGAGAACTTCCTGGTTATCCACCAGCTCAGGTGTAATGGTGTACTGGAAGGTATCAGAATCTGCAGGAAGGGTTTCCCCAGCAGAATCCTCTATGGTGACTTCAAGCAGAGGTAAAGACACCTTTTTGCAACCTCCAAATTAGACAAGATGCACAACCTAATCTTCATCATTTAATGACTATATTTTTGGCTTCACGAGAACATGACTCTCCCCTGAATGTCCTCTAGATACAAAGTATTAAATGCTAGCGTCATCCCTGAGGGACAGTTCATTGACAACAAAAAGGCTTCAGAGAAACTCTTGGGCTCTATTGATGTTGACCACACCCAATACAAGTTTGGGCACACCAAGGTGATCAAACCCTACTAACCCTAAACCAAAAGTATATGGACACCCAAAAATGTAAATTCTGTCATCATTTACTGACCTTCATGTTGCACCTTGTACCATTTATTTTCTTCTGTGGAACACAAGAGAAGATATATGAAGAATGTTTAAGCTGTTTTTTCTCCATACGTTTAAAGTTAATGTGGACCAAATTGAACAGCCTAAGTATATGTTTACATGCATTTTTGGGTAAAGCATCCCTTTAAGAAGTTCAATCATTCCTATAATTCCATGGAAAACAAAAAGCTAAATTACACAATACCATTGTAAATAATTCTGTACTTGCAACTTTGATGCAACAGTTTGAGGAGGGAAGGTCTTGCACTAGATGGTGAAGATGAATGCATGGATTTCCTGCCATTCAAACAATAGAGCATCAATAAGGCAATGTGGTGATGGCATCTGGTTTACAGTCGGCATTGCAATTAACTCCCTCGGGTCGGAGGTCACGCCGGCGATACCACCGCTTTTTTTTTCTTACCAGTGTGAAAGAGACTCAAAATACTCCGTCAATGTTGCACATACAATTAAGAGCTACACACCATTTTAATCTGTGGAATATCTTCTTTTATTTGTGTACACTCAGAGTAAAAACAAAATGTTGTGCTTTTTGTAAAATAAAGAAAACTAACATAATGCGTGATCTCTCGTCTCCCTCTGAACGAAGTCCAATCTGATAGTTCTCAAAAAATGAACTGTAACTTAGTGAATACTAATCACAAAAAAATTAGACTTGTGTCTAAAGAAACGTTGAAATGTCAGGTTTTAAATCGTGTAAGTCAAATCGAAAACAAAAATTCTGTGTTTATGTAATCTGTATGAAAAGAGAGCCATGTCAGAAGTCTGTGATTCAGCTCATTATCTGCTAATGCGGCCCACGCCCTGGAGGAGCGCTATTCAGACAAAAAAAACAGAGGCAACACATGCATACATCGTCTCAATCATGTATTTATTGTCTTGAAAAGTGTTTATCTGGATGTTATAGCGATCTCTGGCCCCTGTTAGTTCCTGGAGAGTCACATGGTTGTTCTTCTTTAGATTAATTTGTGGACTAAAGGTGCACAGAGCGCCCTCCGGCTGCAAGTATGAATTGAAAACACAGTATCAGGCGTTCATAGTGATGACAATAAATATTGAATAATATTACTCCTCTGTATAGAAAATTGACATAAACATATGAGAATCCATCAATATTTCTCAAAATGTGCATGCTTTTAAGCTAAAAGGCTATATGAAATGCCATAGAGGTAGCATAATTGTTCAGACACTTGCATCACAGAAATACATTATATTTTAAAGTATATAATAGAATACCATTATTTTAAATTGTAATATTTCACAGTATTGCTGTTTTTTCTGTATGTTTGATATACACCATGATGAGCTGAGACATGATCACAGAGGGTTTTTTCACAGCCTACCTGTCTGAAAGAGCTCATTATTATGCAAGTCATTTCAGGTCATAATTGTGCGATTCTTTTGTCTTCTCAGGTGAGAATCACCCATTATTCATGATGATTCACGCCTCCACGCATACTGTGTTTCTTGACAAAAAGTGTCTTACAAAATTTAAATCTCTCTATTGTTTTACATGAAGGAGTAGGCAGCATAATTTTTACATCATTCTGAAGCAAAAACTCTAGTCTACAACCTCCAATACCCAGAAGTCTTGTGAACACAGATTTAATATATATTTTTTGGCTTTATTTCAGTGACTTAAGTTTTTTGTTTTTTCAATAACCACGCATAAACGTTATTCCTTCAAAAACACAAACATGTAAATACATGTTCCTCACGTATTATTATTGTAGCCTAGTTTGTGCTGAATACAGTGTAATGACACTTTTGTCATTTATATGTTTATGAACAACTGAAAAAAGCACAAATGTCAGGGCATGTCAAAACTTCTCCAGGGCCCCAAAAATCCTCAGACCCCAGAGGGTTAATCTCAAATGTGTTCAATTTGTGTTCAGGTTGAGGCTTTGTGCCAGTCAAGTTCTTCCACACCAGACTTAGTAAAGTATTTCTTAATGGACCCCACTTTGTGCAAAGAGACATTGTTGCCTCCCCAGACAGCTGAGTCAAAGTTGAAACACAGAATTATCAAAAATGTCATTGTATAGTATAGAATATATGATTTACTTCACATCTACTCTCACATCTACTTTGCTTGTTTAAAACTACTATCTCCCAAATGTTCTTGTAGGTGTTCTTCAAAGCTGGTTTGTTGGGTACTCTTGAGGAGATGAGAGATGAGAAACTAGCAACACTGGTTACCATGACTCAGGCTTTGTGCCGTGGATTTGTCATGAGGAAGGAGTTTGTCAAAATGATGGAAAGGAGGTACAATGAACTTACAAAACTGTTTGGAACACAACTGTTTGCTACAAATGATTGATAATGACTAATTTACTGACTGCAATTTACACAGAGAATCAATTTATTCCATCCAATACAACATCCGCTCATTCATGAATGTGAAACATTGGCCATGGATGAAGCTCTACTTCAAGATCAAGCCTCTTCTAAAGAGTGCAGAGACTGAGAAAGAAATGGCAGCCATGAAGGAGAACTATGAGAAAATGAAGGAGGATCTAACAAAGGCTTTAGCTAAAAAGAAAGAGCTTGAAGAAAAAATGGTGTCACTTCTTCAGGAGAAAAACGATCTTCAACTGCAAGTAGCAGCTGTGAGTATTTTACCTCTTAATGATCCTAATATGGATGGTACAGCTATGAACATAAGCCATTAAACTACATCCATCTCAATGAACAGGAAACTGAAAACCTCTCTGATGCCGAGGAGAGATGTGAAGGTCTCATCAAAAGCAAGATCCAGCTCGAGGCAAAACTCAAAGAGACAACCGAGAGACTGGAGGATGAGGAGGAAATCAATGCTGAACTCACTGCCAAGAAGAGGAAACTGGAGGACGAATGCTCTGAACTGAAGAAAGACATCGATGACCTGGAGCTCACCTTGGCCAAAGTGGAGAAGGAGAAACATGCAACAGAAAATAAGGTCAATCATCTTTTCACATGTTCTTCATACTGATGAATGTTCAGGATCTTGAGAGTGAAACTGGTGAACGTTTCCCACTTAGGTTAAAAACCTGACGGAGGAGATGGCCTCTCAGGATGAGAGCATTGCCAAGCTGACCAAAGAGAAGAAAGCCCTCCAAGAGGCACACCAGCAGACTCTTGATGACCTTCAGGCAGAGGAAGACAAAGTCAACACTCTGACTAAATCTAAGACAAAGCTTGAGCAGCAAGTGGATGATGTAATGTTTGGCATGAGAATAAGTTCCTGTTTACACCTGGTATTAAGATGCGTTTTGGTCGATCGGATAACAACCCTAACCCTAACAAGACAATGCTAAAAACAGGTGTAAATGGGGTCTAAAGCATTTTGAGCTTGTTCACTTTCAACCACCCAGAGGTAGTCGAAAAAACATTTGACTGGATTGCTTTCATAGTGGAAATGTGGTCGAATGTGTTCGAACAGCCACAAGACCTAATGCGTAAAAATGTTTGGAAGCATGCAAGCTAGACAGGATTTAAACTTTGTTGGCTAAAGAGCCAAGTTTGGGTTGAAGACGAAAAACTAAAGTTGTTTTTTGATTGAATCACTTACGTTGTAAAAAATTGTTAATTATTACTTTAGGGGCAGCTTAAATGACACCTTTCCTACTGAAAAACCGAATACCTTTAATGCATTCTTGCCATTCATTTACATGTTTAGTCTACAGGTTTGCGTGTTTGATCTATGCGAACTGGAATAATTTGATAACGTTTTATCTATACATAGGGAAAGGGAAGGAGGCCTTCGCAGGGGATAGTTTAGTTGACACTTCAGGGCTGCATTATCGTCATGTCTAGATGCAGGTCCTTCATCTAGTCTGGATGCGGCCTGGATTTGGCAGGCTGCGGCAAACCTCAGGATAAACAGAGAGAGACTAATATTAGCGTAGACGCCATTCTTCTTATGATGAGGCGAGTACATCAGATGATATGGGATGTGTTCCCGGTTCCGGCTGACCTAATCTATGCAGCCTAACAATTTACAAGAATTGAATTATAGAAGTAGATAATGTGTTTTGTGTATGCAAGTTTAAACAGATATGTTTTTAGTCTAGATTTAAACTGACCGTTTCTGCTTCCCAAACAGTGATAGAAAGACTGTTTCAAAGTTTAGGTGCTAAATAGGAAAAGGATCAGCCACCTGCAGTTGATTTTGATATTCTAGGTATTATCAACTGGCCTGAATTCTGAGATCGCAATAGACGTGAAGGACTATAATGCATTAAGAGCTCGCTCAGGTACTGGGGAGCTTAACCATTTAGTGCTTTGTAGGTACAGTGGTGTGAAAAGTGCTTGCCCCCTTCCTGATTTTTTATTTTTTTGCATGTTTGTCACACGTTAATGTTTCAGATCATCAAACAAATTTAAATATTAATCAAAGATAACACAAGTAAACACAACATGCACTTTTTAAATGAAGGTTTTTATTATGACGGAAAACAAAATCCAAACCCACATGGCCCAGTGTGAAAAAGTGCTTGCCAGTGCTTGAAAAAGTGTGTTCTCTAGCCACACCACCCAGCCTGATTACTGCAGACCTGTTCACAATCAAGAAATCACTTAAATAGGACCTGCCTGACAAAGTGAAGTAAACCAAAAGATCCTCAAAAGCTACACATCATGTTGAGATCCAAAGAAATTCAGGAACAAATGAGAAAGAAAGTAATTGAGATCTATCAATCTGGAAAAGGTTATAGAGCCATTTCTAAAGCTTTGGGACTCCAGCGAACCACAGTGAGAGCCATTATCCACAAATGGCGAAAACATGGAACAGTGGTGAACCTTCCCAGGAGTGGCCGGCCAACCCAACCCCAAGAGCGCAGCGACAACTCATCAAGAGGTCACAAAGACCCCACAACAACATCCAAACAACTGCAGGCCTCACTTGCCTCAGTTAAGGTCAGTGTTCATGACTCCAACAATAAGAAAGAGACTGGGCAAAAATGGCCTACATGGCAGAGTTCCAAGACGAAATCCGCTGCTGAGCAAAAGAACATAAAGGCTCGTCTCAGTTTTGCCAGAAACATCTTGATGATCCCCAAGACTTTTGGGAAAATACTCTGTGGACTGACGAGACAAAAGTTGAACATTTTGGAAGGTGTGTCCCATTATGTCTGGCATAAAAGTAACACAGCATTTCAGAAAAAGAACATCATACCAACCATAAAATATGGTGGTGGTAGTATGATGGTCAGGGGCTGTTTTACTGCTTCAGGACCTGGAAGACTTGCTGTGATAAATGGAACCATGAATTCTGCTGTCTACCAAAAAATCCTGAAGGACAATGTCCGGCCATCTGTTTGTGACCTCAAGCTGAAATGAACTTGGGTTCTGCAGCAGGAGAATGATCCAAAACACAACAGCAAGTCCACCTCTGAATGGCTGAAGAAAAACAAAATGAAGACTTTGGAGTGGCCTAGTCAACGTCCTGACCTCAATCCTATTGAGATGCTGTGGCATGACCTTAAAAAAGGCGGTTCACGCTCGAAAACCCTCCAATGTGGCTGAATTACAGCAATTCTGCAAAGATGAGTGGGCCAGAATTCCTCCACAGCACTGTAACAGACTCATTGCAAGTTATCGCAAACACTTGATTGCAGTTGTTGCTGCTAAGGGTGGCCCAACCAGTTATTAGGTTTAGGGGGCAAGCACTTTTTCACACAGGGCCATGTGGGTTTGGATTTTGTTTTCCCTTCATAATAAAAACCTTCATTTAAAAACTGCATGTTGTGTTTATTTGTGTTATCTCTGATTAATATTTAAATTTGTTTGATGATCTGAAACATTAAAGTGTGACAAACATGCAAAAAAATAAATCAGGAGGGGGGCAAACACTAAGATTTTAAAATCGATAGGATGTTTAATAGGGAGAGCCAATGCAGTGTTGACAGAACCGGGCTAATATAGTCATACTTCCTGGTTCTAGTAAGAACTCTAGCTGCTGTGTTTTAGACCAGCTGTAGTTTGTTTAACAGGCGAGCAGAACAACCAACCAGTAGAGCGTTACAGTAATCTAGCATTGAGGTCATGAACGCATTACAGATACTAGAAACATGGCTTTCAAATGAAAGATTGGTATCAAAGAGCACACCCAGGTTCCTAAATGACGAAGAAGACTTAACAGAGCAGCCATCAAGTGTTAGACAGTATTCTAGGTTATTACGTGAAGAAGTTTTTGGTCCAAAAATTACAATCTCTGTTTTTTCTGAATTTAGTAGTAGGAAATTACTAGTCATCTAATTTTTTATATCAGCTATGCATTCTGTTAATTTTGTGAATTGGTAAGTTTCGTCACGGCGCGAAGAAATATAGAGCTGAGTATCATCAGCGTAACAGTGAAAACTAACGCCATGCTTCCTAATGATATCTCCCAAGGGTAGCATGTACAGAGTGAAAAGCAACGGTCCTAGTACTGAGCCTTATATGGTACTCCACTTGTGAAATATGACATCTCTTCGTTTACTACTACAAACTGATAATGTTCAGATAAGTAAGATTTGAACCATGCCAATGCAATTCCACTAATGCCAACAAAATTTTCAAGTCTATTCAAAAGAATAGTATGGTCGATAGTGTTAAAAGCAGCACTGAGATCTAGTAACACTAACAGAGAGATACAACCACGATCGGAAGATAAAAGCAAATAATTTGTAACTCTAATGAGGGCAGTCTCAGTCCTATGGTATGGTCTAAATCCTGACTGGAAATCCTCACAGATACCATTTCTTCCCACAAAGGAACGTAGTTGCGATGATGCTGCCTTTTCTAGAATTTTTGACAGAAAAGGTAGATTCGAGATTGCCCTGTAATTGACTAATTCTCTAGGATCAAGTTGTGGTTTTTTATAAGAGGTTTAATAATAGCCAGCTTAAAAGTTTTCGGTACATATCCTAGTGATAGAGATGAATTAACAATATTAAGAAGAGGATCTATGATCTCTGGAAGCATCTCTTTCAATAGCTTAGTTGGTATAGGGTCTAACATACATGTTGTTGATTTTAATGATTTAACAAGTTTAGACAATTCTTTATGTCCTAAAGCAACAAATGAATGGATTTTTTCCTCAGGGACACTACAGTGCACTGTCTGACGAGATACTGTAAGTAGATGGTTGCATGGTTATAATTTTCTCTCTAATATTATCAATCTTGCAGTAAAGAAGTTCATAAAGTCATTACTGCTGTGCTGTTTGGCAACATCAGAAGTTCTCTATTCTCGTTAATTTAGCCTCTGTATCAAATAAATACCTAGGGTTGTGTTTATTTTCTTCTAAAAGATTTGAGAAACAAGCAGATCTAGCCGATTTTAAGGCCTTTCTGTACTCAATCATTCTCTCTCTCCATGAAATGCGAAAAACTCTAGTTTTGTTTTCTCCCAGCTGTGCTCCATTTTTCTGGCAGCTCTCTTAAGAGCAGAGTGTGCTCGTTGTACCACAGCGTGGATTAGTTTCCTTAATCTTCTTTAAGCGCAAAGGAGCAACTGAGTCAACGTTCTGGAAAAGACAGAGTCAATGTTTCTGTTGCAACATCGAGGTCTTCGAAGCTATCTGGTATGCTAAGGCAATGAAAGCAATCTTTAGTGGTAGAAGTAAATTGTGTAAGATTATTTTGTCCATTAGATCAAAAGAGCTGAAGAAAACCCATATATTTACCCACCCATAAACCCTCCCCTCAAAGTAATCAGGACAGAAGTGGTTGAAAGTGGACAAAAGACAGATATAAATACCAGGTGTAAATAGGTGTGTGTCTCCCTCGTCTACTTGACCAAAACGCATCTTACTACCATATAAACAAAGCCTAAGAGCTTGAATCAATGAGAAATTAATTTTGGGTCTCTATACCAGAATTAAATGCTCTGGTTTCTATAACAATAGCTTGAAGGTTCACTGAGCTCCGTATGGACCTTGAGAGAGCCAAGAGGAGCTGAGGGTGATCTGAAACTGGCCCAGGAGTCCATAATGGACCTGGAGAATGACAAACAGCAATCAGAAGAGAGATCAAAAAGTGAGTGGACGTTATTATTCACACAATTACACAAATTAGTATTTTACACATTTTACAAAATCATACTTTAAATACAGGAAAGACTTTGAGATTAGTCAGTTTCTCAGCAAGATTGAGGATGAACAATCCTTGGGAGCACAGCTTCAGAAGAAGATCAAAGAACTTCAGGTAACACTAACCGTAATCTTTTTTTTTATGTGAAACTGTTAAGTAGATGTATATCTGAGAAAACCAGATATCACTGGGTAGTTATTTTTATTCTTTATTTAGGCCCGTATTGAGGAGCTGGAAGAGGAAATTGAGGCAGAGCGAGCTGCTCGTGCTAAAGTGGAGAAACAGAGAGCTGATCTCTCCAGGGAACTTGAAGAGATCAGCGAGAGGCTTGAGGAAGCTGGTGGTGCCACTGCTGCCCAGATTGAGATGAACAAGAAGCGTGAAGCCGAATTCCAGAAGTTGCGTCGTGATCTGGAAGAGTCCACCTTGCAGCATGAAGCTACGGCCGCAGCTCTCCGAAAGAAGCAGGCAGACAGTGTGGCTGAGCTTGGAGAACAGATCGACAACCTCCAGCGAGTCAAGCAGAAGCTGGAGAAGGAGAAGAGTGAATACAAGATGGAGATTGATGACTTGACAAGCAACATGGAGGCTGTGGCTAAATCAAAAGTAATTTCACTAGAGGATCATTAAATATAAAAGCATCTTTACAAACAACTGCATATAACCTTGAATCTCTTTAGGCTAATTTAGAGAAGATGTGCCGTACCCTGGAAGACCAGCTAAGTGAAATCAAGGCCAAGAGTGATGAAAATATTCGTCAGTTGAATGACATGAATGCACAACGTGCAAGACTTCAGACTGAAAATGGTAAGACAGAGTAAGCTACAGATGTAAAAACCTTAAACTGTGTAAAAAGTTTGTATGTTATTATATTTTCATATTTGGTAATATCTGTAACCTGTCTCCAAGGTGAATTTAGTCGCCAATTAGAAGAGAAAGAAGCACTTGTTTCACAATTAACTAGAGGAAAACAGGCTTATACACAACAAATTGAGGAACTCAAAAGACATATTGAGGAAGAAGTCAAGGTAAAGTTATACATACTTAATTTGATAATCTAAACCATTGAATGGATGGTAAACTGTTGAAAAACTCAAAGTTCTGTCTGATAGGCTAAGAACGCTCTGGCCCATGCAGTTCAGTCTGCCCGCCATGACTGTGATTTGCTCAGAGAGCAGTATGAGGAAGAGCAGGAGGCCAAAGCTGAACTCCAGCGTGGAATGTCTAAGGCCAACAGTGAGGTGGCTCAGTGGAGAACAAAATATATGAGACTGATGCCATCCAACGCACTGAGGAGCTTGAGGAATCCAAGTAAATACATAATTGGGAAAAGTCTTCAGTATTCTACATTTAATGTGACCAAGACTTCATAATTTCAAATCATTTTCCTCAGGAAAAAGCTGGCTCAGCGTCTGCAGGATGCTGAAGAATCCATTGAGGCAGTGAACTCCAAGTGTGCCTCTCTGGAAAAGACCAAACAGAGACTGCAGGGTGAAGTAGAGGATCTCATGATTGATGTGGAGAGGGCAAATGCATTGGCAGCCAACCTTGACAAGAAGCAGAGAAACTTTGACAAGGTAAGAAAGACATGGACAACCTATAAACCTAAACGTTGAAATGAGGACTTACCAATGAATACAATGACTACATTTCTTTCATTGTCAGGTGCTAGCAGATTGGAAACAGAAGTATGAGGAAAGCCAGGCTGAACTAGAAGGTGCTCAGAAAGAAGCTCGTTCTCTCAGCACTGAGCTTTTCAAAATGAAGAACTCTATGAGGAAGCTCTTGACCACCTGGAGACCCTGAAGAGGGAGAACAAGAATCTGCAACGTAATGCAACTTTTAATTGTACACCAAGGACTAAAAAAGAAGATGTATTATAACAGAAAATCTTACACCAATGTTTTTTAAACCCTTTTAGAGGAGATTTCTGACCTTACTGAACAGCTTGGAGAGACTGATTCATTAGAGTTGTCCTCTGAGAAAGCAGAGATCCAGACTGCACTTGAAGAAGCTGAGGTGCCATTCCTTTGCTATAATACTAACATTATAATACCATTGCTTTGAATAATATTGAAATATTGAACATGGAATAGTTCTAAACCTTAAATTAGAATCTTAATTTCTGCAAATTATTTCCTTCTTAAACCTTCATAAATGTACTGACATCACTCTAGAGCTGGGGTGTCCAACCCTGCTCCTGGAGAGCGACCATCCTGCATATTTCAGCTCTAACCCCAATTAAACACACCTGAACCAGTGAATCAAGGTGTTCAGGGTTGCTTGATAATTACAGACAGGTGTGTTGGAGCAGGGTTGGAACTGAAGTCTACAGGATGGTAGCTCTCCAGGAGCAGGGTTGGACACCCCTGCTTTAGAGGCTACACTATATTGTGACAAATGTAAAAAGTCAATTGTTTCCTTTTGTCCTTGTAGGGCACCCTGGAGCATGAAGAGTCAAAGATTCTTCGTGTGCAGCTGGAGCTGAACCAGGTGAAGAGCGAGATTGACAGGAAGCTTGCTGAGAAGGATGAGGAGATGGAACAGATCAAGAGGAACAGCCAAAGAGTGATCGATTCCATGCAGAGCACTCTGGACTCTGAGATCAGGAGCAGAAATGATGCCCTGAGAGTCAAAAAAAAGATGGAGGGAGATCTGAATGAGATGGAGATCCAGCTGAGTCATGCCAACCGCCAGGCTGCTGAGGCCCAGAAACAGCTCAGGAACGTCCAAGGCCAACTCAAGGTTTCTTTCTGTAGAATGTGGAATTGCAATAAATATTACATGTTTGACAATATGAATATCATACATAAATTACCCAAAACAAGAGAACTAACAAAGAAAGAATGTTGCCACAGGATGCCCAGCTGCACCTTGATGACGCTCTCAGAGGACAGGAGGACATGAAGGAGCAGGTGGCCATGGTGGAGCGCAGGAATAACCTGATGCAAGCAGAGATTGAGGAGCTGAGAGCTGCACTGGAGCAAACAGAGAGAGGCCGCAAAGTGGCGGAGCAGGAGCTGGTTGATGCCAGCGAGCGCGTGGGACTGCTGCACTCACAAGTACAAACAATTACTAAATACCAGGAACAAATTCAGGATACATGATAAACTTTCATATGAATGTACAAGTCAAGTCACCTTTCTTTATATAGCGCATTTTACAATGCAGATTATGTCAAATAATTTTGTCTGCACAGCAGCTCTAGAAGAAAATGGTGTCATTGTCCAGCTAAAGTAAATTCAGTTATCTAGTTAATTTATCTATACATCAGCTCTGGATAAAAAAACACTGATGTCATCGTCCAGCTCAGCTCATCTCAGTACACTAAACTAACTGCTTACATCCCACAGAATACAAGTCTTATTAACACCAAGAAGAAGCTTGAGGCTGATCTGGTCCAGGTTCAAGGTGAGGTGGATGATTCAGTCCAGGAGGCCAGAAATGCAGAGGAGAAGGCCAAGAAGGCCATCACTGATGTGAGTGTTTAAATTAGAATAGAGAAGGAGAATGGTTATTTGCATTGTATTTGTATCTTGATTAACTCATTTCAATTGGCTTATACTTCAGGCTGCCATGATGGCTGAGGACTGAGCTTGCTCCGTGGAGGTGACTGTCAAAGACCTGCAGCACCGTCTGGATGAGGCTGAAAGTCTGGCCATGAAGGGTGGAAAGAAACAGCTCCAGAAACTGGAGTCCAGGGTAAATTTGAGTGTTTAGAACAAAACACATTTTTAGATGTACTGGTCATGCCAGAGATCTGACAGGTGAAACAATAACTCTCTACTGAAGGTGCGTGAGTTAGAGTCTGAAGTTGAAGCTGAGCAGAGACGTGGTGCAGACGCTGTGAAAGGAGTGCGCAAGTATGAGAGGAGGGTGAAGGAGCTCACCTACCAGGTATAATTAACCAGGAATTAGAAATTTGCCTCCTTTTACAATATACAGTCTAACTAAGACCATGTCCAATATTTACACCCAAAGACTGAGGAAGACAAGAAGAATGTGACCCGACTGCAGGATCTGGTAGACAAGCTGCAGCTGAAAGTGAAGGCCTACAAGCGCCAGGCTGAAGAAGCTGTAAGTCTAATATCAAATGTCTTGAGAGTGAAGTTTTAGTATTGACAAAAGCGTCCAGTGCCATGAATGCACTGCTATGAAATGGGTTGGATATCTTGTGTAACAGGAGGAGCAGGCCAACACTCACCTGTCCAGGTACAGGAAGGTGCAGCATGAGCTAGAGGAGGCTCAGGAGCGCGCTGACATCGCCGAGTCCCAGGTCAACAAAGCTGAGGGCCAAGAGCCGTGAAGCTGGAAAGGTATTGTAATTTTTATTTTTATTATTGCAAAAAGGGTAGGGAGTGAACCTTAATATACACTGCGTAATATACACAAGTTTCTGACTGAAAATCAAACAAACATGCAAATTCATTTTTGTAATTGTAAATGTCTTTTTATTTACTGAAGAGCAAGGATGAAGAATGAAGATGAGACATCACACCACATCTACAAAACAAGCATATAATATGACTTGTGCCGTGTCTTACATGTCCATTAAATGCAGTTTCTCAAAGCACTCTTTGTCTGTGTTATTGTAGACTGGTAGAGTATGGCACCAATGCCAAGATCACAGGTTCAGTTCTCAGGGAATGCATGAACTAATACAAAAATAATTCATACATTGAATGCAATGTACGTTGCTTAGGAAAGTTTCTACCAAATGTTCTGGTGTGTATATACTTTTACGCAAATACCTCATTTTAAAATTCAGCTAAATTATAAAACCACGTCATTATAATTTTACCCATAAAAATCATAATACAACAGAGCTATACAATCCAAGCTTCTCACTTTCAATGATGAATGAGAATTACTGTGTGCAAATGAAATGTCAAATTATATGGCAATAACCAGCAGTATTTAATAGGGATGTTCATTTCGGGGGGTGGGGGGTATCCTAACTGACGACCAATGTTAAAAGTAGAATGGATAAGTGTCTGTAACCCATTAAAAGTGACAAAATCTGTTTTCCAAGGGTTTAATTTTACATGCGCATATAGCAGCATAAACAACAGAACTCGTGGATTCACACATCATCACATCACACACCTGCAGTGCTTCTATGAATGGAGAAAAACTGAATAAAACTATATTTTTTATATTATATATATATATATATAATATATATATATATATATATATATTAACTTAAATATTAACAGATTAACGAAACGAAAGAAAAAACATTATACATTACAGTCCGTTGCTTTGCATTGGTTTTTGAAACAGGAAGTAAAAACATCCCTTTGATGCATGCCTGGTGTTAAACTTATGACTAGTACTGCTATACAAAAGTTGACAATACAGGACATTAGAAACTCTAGACAGAAATATTTAGTTTAAAACAAAGCAGGGAAATAATCATCCTATTCACCAGTGGCATTCTTATTTTATTAGCCCTTCTATACAGTTTAAAGTGAGTCATGCGACTCTATTCTGGACTAATTGTATTTTTTTCCTTTACTTGATGCACTCGATCACACCACTGGACAATAATCTAAATAAGAACCAACCATTGTTTGCACAATTTGAGAAATGCAATGTTGTGGTAAAAAATTCCAGTCTCTTAATAACTGACAGACCTTGTCCCATAACCGTTATTGACCGCTTCAGCCTACTGTCTAATATAACTCCAATAAATCTTATTTCCTCTACCTGTTCAATAGGAACGCTCTTTAACAGACATATCCAAATACAATGCTTTTAATTTTTGTCAAATTTAGAAGCAACTTAATATTCCATACCCACTTCATAACCTCATCCAAAGTAGTAGGCAATTGCTCAATTGATGCAGCACTTTAAAACAAGAAGATCATTGGTAAAAATAGAAAATAATAATGGTCCCAAACAACTTCCACATTGCAAATCTTTCACATCCGAGTAACTTCCATTATAAAATACACATTGTCCCCTATTAGACAGATCAACATGTAGCATTTCAATTTGTCCAGCAATGATTTATGATCCAATACATCAAAAGCTGAGCTAAAATCTAACAATACTGCCCCTACTCATAGCTGAAAACAAGGAGGAAGCAGGATCTAAATGAGTTTTCCATTTCAGAATGGGAGGTATGCCAAACCCGAGAAAGCAGGGTAAGTCAAGCCTGTATCTGAAAGAGAGATAATTTATGCTCAGAGTCAGTTACTATGGTAACTTACTCTGTGAACCTAACCTGGTCGGGAGCAGGTTTTCTTCGATAAACCCAGTGTTTTTTTCAGTCTCCTCCCAATTTTTAAAGCATAAGAGATGTTTAAATACTTTATTCATTCATTCACGCTGCAAAAATGGTTTTCTTACTGAGTATTTTTGTCTTATTTCAAATACAAATATCTAAAAATTCTTAAATCAAAATGCATTTTCTATATACGAAAATGATATAAGATATTTAGTCTTGTTTCCTGGGGGGTGATGTGATGTGATATATCCCATCACATATCACATCAGAAAGGCATTTATTTTCAATTAAAATGAAGAAAATGTTCTAAAAGTGGAAGTAAATTGTAAATAAAAGACTGTTTAAAAATTATAAAATCATTTACACTCTATTATTATTGCATCCTGTTAATGTACAACAATACTGAGGTGCAAATAGTATGTATCTGCCAGTATAAAATATAACTAGCATCTAATTACTAATTACACTTATTACAAAGAACTGCTACTTTTGGAAAAACATTTGGGGCTCCAGCCCCCTTAGCCCACCCCTAGCTCCGCCCCTGATAACAGTGATAAGAATTACATTTGTATTGACTCGGAAACACGCGGATGCTTTTTGGCTGCTGTTGCCATAGTGAATCATAATATCGGAGCTTTTCATAGTCGTGGTGTACGCGCTTAACTCAGAGTCAACCTGCTTAGAGTTGACTGAACTCAGTTCAGCTGCTCTGAAATCTAACGGTAGGTGTCCACTGGCACAGGGCGGGGTGGAGCAGAGTAAGCGTTTTCAATTCATTCCTATGGAAGTCGAGCTTCACAATACCACAATGCACCTCGCAAGCGTGAAGCTCGACTTCCATAGGAATTAATTGAAAATGCTGACTCTGCTCCGCCCACCCCATGCCAGTGGACACCTACCGTAAGAGTTTCCCATCTCAGGGCAAGTCAACTCAGCGTTCAAGTTTTAACTCAGAGTTGGTTGAACCTCCTTATTGAAACAGGCCACAGGCGACCATCCCGCTGGTTTATCAATGTTTATAGTTGACAGTTTTTGTTCCACTTGTTTTATATTTACCTTGTTCAATTCAAAAACATGGTTTATCACTTATATTTTTTTCAATCAATCTTTAATTTAATGGAATATTAACAGTCAACCTTTCTTATTTTAATTTTTTTAAACTTTATTTATAAAAAAAATAATTAAAATAATTAGCATTTATATGATTTAGTTAAAAATGAATCACCTATATCAATAAGTTTTACTTGATTTCTTACCCATTATTTTATTGAGTGTACTCCACTATTTTTTACCATCATATTTACATTCACTTATTTTTACTTTGTAAAACATTCTCTTCTTTTTCTTATTAATTTTAGTTACTTGATTTCTCAATTTGCAATAAACTTCCCAATCAGTCATCAAGCAATGATGTCACTGTCACTCTGTTGCACTGTGGAGCTTGTCACTAAAACAAATTCCTAGTATGTGTAAACATACCTGGCAGTAAAGC
Organism: Culter alburnus; assembly: GCA_028476615.1. Taxonomy (NCBI): domain Eukaryota; kingdom Metazoa; phylum Chordata; class Actinopteri; order Cypriniformes; family Xenocyprididae; genus Culter; species Culter alburnus. The sequence goes on from JAOTNS010000380.1 coordinate 18,390, forward strand.
TCTTTCTGATTCTGATTCTGATTCAGCATATTTACAGTACATGCCTCAGGTTTGCATCGTATCATCAACTCACTCATCAGCAAACTTTGACAGTTGGTTGAACCGGTTCATTCTGTTCTTTTTAAGTTTTTGAGTTTCGATTAGTGAACCGACCCGACCGTTTTTTTTTTCTGAGAACTGGCTCAAAAGAACGATTCATTCAAGAATCGAACATCACTAATAGATCCTCATCTTCTCCTGCATTCCTTGATACCCTTCCATGACAAGCAAATGCAAACTACCACTCACATTTAAACTATTTAAAAATGAGTCTTCATGTACTTCTAAACCTACTGTAAATGTTTCTCTTTGTGAGGTTTGGTTTGGAGTGGCTGAAATGCATCTTTACACACAACTGCCAGCCTGCATGGAGAGCTTCTTGAGACTCCAGAGACACCAGCAGCTTCAAATACCTGTTTGCTGCTCAACACTGGCTTTTTTATAGCTGCCCTTTTAATACAATTAATTTTTTTGACAGGAATTTTCATTAATAAGCCTTTATCTGACAGAGTTCTGCTGTACTCTAAATCACTCACAAATCTGATGATAATTCGATAATCTCCATTCAGTTTCACACAATATTAGTTGTTTTCATGCCTTTTGCACAACATTGCACCATTTCATGCTTTTCATCTTCAGAAAGATCTTTCTTCCTCCCCATATTGCATAAGAACTGTGACTTGCTTAATAATGTGGAACAACCTCTAAGTAGGGTTTCCATAGACCTGGCAAATTATTTTGTCTGAGATTGATACCAGTTATCTAAAAAGACATGGATAAATAAACAAACAAACATTTTCTTAGAAAAACTAAAATCTGAATGTTTATTGTACTGAAACCTTACTGATATGTCACTTGCATAATAATTTGGAACACGGTGTAGATTTAAATGACGTTTTTACAAACAGTTCCAGGAAAAGCAGGAAAGTCACTTCAGTAAATTTTATTGCACAACCTAATCAGAATTTCACAACATTCATTATTCTTAAGCCAAAGACATATAAAATTAATTTATACCTATAAACATTTAAAAGGTACACAAATAGCCTATTATCATTCGAGTCCCATTTATCATTCGAATTTCGTGATAAAAGTAACAATTTAAAAAGTGAGACTTTATCAAAAATCACAAAACACCAAACCTAAGCCTTGACAGACTGTCTGTCCAAATCCGATTTTTGTGCATATCTGATAGAAATCCAATCAGATTTAGCAACTGTGATTGGAAAAAAATAATAAGAAAAAAAAGATAAAATGCCATTTTTACAAATCCGTCTGAGCTACATAAATGAGGCAAAGGGGGAGGTGTTGCTGTAATTTATAGTAATAATATCTGAATAATTTTTGGTTCCAAATGTTTCTATTTTACCAAGCACCCACTAGTAAAAATATATCTAAAATATCAAAAATGTCTGAATATTTTTTGTTTTGACAGTATGTTCCTTTTTAGAAAGAAATAGCATGTGTGAGGATTTCCAGTCAGGATTTAGACCGTACCATAGTACTGAGACTGCTCTCATTAGAGTTACTAATGATTTGCTCTTATCATCAGATCGTGGTTGTATCTCTCTATTAGTGTTACTGGATCTTAATGCTGCTTTTGACACTACTGATCACAACATTCTTTTAAATAGACTTGAAAATTATGTTGGCATTAGTGGAATTGCATTGTCATGGTTCAAATCAAACTTATCTGACCGTTATCAGTTTGTAGTAGTAAACAAAGAGATGTCATATCAATCACAAGTTCAATATGGAGTACCACAAGGCTCAGTACTAGGACCGTTGCTTTTCACTCTGTACATGCTACCCTTGGAAGATACTGTGTTTTCACTGTTACACTGATGATACCCAGCTCTATATTTCATAACGCCCTGATGAAAATGACCAATTTAAAAAAACTAACGGAATGCATGGCTGCTCTGATCGGATTTTGCGTGGTTTGTGACTTCCTCATGCCACTTAAAATGTATCATCAGACGTTGTTATATGAAACATGCTGAAAGTCGCTGCAGAAACCAGCTTGTGTTGTTGCAAAGTGCTGGACCAGCAGAAAATTACAATATAAAGGAGACATGTATTGAGACAGGCAGGGGATTGGGATACATGGGATTGTTATTGAAAACTTTTGCTCACAGAACAATTAATCATCATGGCTGAAAATAACTTTTTTATCTGTAAAGTCCAAGACGACTGACAGGCCGCCCAGGTATAATAACGGCCGCCCAAGTATATTTGGAGACACATTTATGCTTTTATTATTTTTATTCTCTTATACTTTTGTATCCGCCCAAGATAATGAAACCATCCACGATCGATTAACTAATGGAGAATCTCCCCTCGCCCTACACATTTCATACCTGCTTGTTATGTGTGCGTCAGAACTGTTTACTCCCGCTTACATTCCCACGTGCACTGCAGAAACTTTATGGCCTTTATATAATATGTTTTGGTTGTAAGAATCAGAAGGATCAGCCCGCAATTGTGTAGACATTTCAAAATAAGAGTCTTAGAGTATTTACAATTAAAAGTCATACGCTGATTTTTTTTTCTTCTGGGCATTATTAGTATTTTGGTTTCGCAATAAATTGTATTTACTTTGATTTACATTTAATTCATAGTAAATTACTGTAGTCTCCCCCACAGGAAGAAAAGAACATTATTTGACACATATATTATTCATTATATAAATTTCACTAGAAAACTCTGGGTCCCATTCACAGAGAGACACTATATGACAGCAAGGAGAACATAGGAAAGGGAGAACCATTTAAATGCTGAATTTTGCATAATATACAATGCATATTAATGCATAATGTTAGTATGCAATTAAATGTAATAGTATGCTATGTAATTAAAATTAATTTCAATCAAAAAAATAATGTTAAAAAAATCACATTATTTATTGTTTGTCACATGAAGTAGACCATTTTTGTGTTGTGGGTAATAGGAGGATTTTTCACTCGGCTACCACCGCAAGTATATTTCAAACCTGTGGAAAGCACTGAGTATGGCTGTATGGAAGGACAGCATACATCAGCAATGTTCTGTTAGCGGGAGCAGCAAAGAAAACAAATCAGAAAATAGAAACGCTTCACAATAAGGTCCCATTATCAACATTAATTAATACATTAGCTATCATGAATCAGCAATCAGAAAAATATACATTTATACGGTCTTTATTATTCTTAATACGCACAGAATTCTGATTGCATGTTATTTCAGTGCATTAACTCATGTTAACAGATGTGAAAAAGTGTTCATTTTGAAATTAATAAAGATTAATTCATGCTGTAACAGTATTGTTCAATGTTATTTCAAGTTAAATAATATAGTTAGCCGATTTTAATAGAATGTTACTGAAAAAAAAGACATTTCCCACAAAATAAATGTAAATGGTTAGATTATTATTTGCGAAATGAGAGAACTCCATTTCACAATAAACAGGTTATTACCAAATATATATTCTAACAGCACTCAAATGTATTATAATGCTCCAGTTTGCATCCCAAAAATATCACATGATAAATGCCTAGTCTAAGTGTAAAACTCACGTTTAATCTAAATACTATCAGAAATTCAGAATGACTAACAGATGCCCAAATCACAAGACCCCATCTGTCCTCAAAGACAAGTAATTAATCCCAAAAATACTACAGATACATTCTCATCACATGTATTAGAAACTCTGTAAACAAACTGTAGAATCAATTTTGGCTAGACTGAACCACATTACTTATAAGTTTAAAGACTCTTGCTTGTGAATTCTCCTAAGGAGAGCAAGAAAGTATCCAAAATGACAGAGAATGTCTGTATTATCGATTACGAATGCAAATAATACAATTTTTTTAAAGACATGTTACCTGGCCAGTTCAGCTGTGTCCCACTACTGTATGTCAACAACAGGAAAGCCAAACAATGAATCAATGCAAGAACATGAAGCTGCTGAATAAAAAGTACCTGAATAAATAAAGATAGACACTAATGTAAAGTCTTCCATTATACTGACCAAACTATGGAATTACCAATAATTAAAGATTAAATTAATCAATAGCTTCTTACAATATTCGTATAGAGTGTCCAGGACGGAGTTGATTAAAGCAAATGGCCATTTGATATCAAACCTTTCAACTTGACACCACAATAACACTTGCGGCTTTTGCTGACAAATGGCAAAGCCCTGATGGCATAGCTGACCGACCAGCTATATTTGTGTAAAGTCCTAATATGACCACCCTTGGGGAAAGATGCCTTTTTTATTGAGCACATGTCCCCTTCTCATTAGGTGTCGACGCCTTGGAATTTATTCCACAGCCTCCTGCCATCTTTTCAAAGGAACTAGGAAAGCATGTTGGACACATTGCATTGTCCTTGCAAGGCAAAGCAAAAGAACATGGGCAGAATCCAAGATCAGACACACCCAACGCCACACCATCCTGAAGAGCTCTGTAGAAATCAGGGCCGCTTTCATGATGTATTCATGCATTTGTGCTTCGTTACAGCTCAGAACCATCACACAAGACTTGCTGATCATGGATTTAGTCATCCAATCATCATCAATTTACTTCAGTTTTGCAAAATGGGATTTACCATTAACTGAATATACCACACACTGATCCTACTCTCGCTTAGAACAAAACTGACCAATATTTAAATCTCTTAATTGCCTTGAACACTCAGACATATGAGTCACTGCGGCACAACAACTACGCTAAATACAATATATCTACACCTAAATCTGGAGAATCGTTCATGTCACATTGCTGTATATCATCTGTTCGCCCAGCTCTAAAATTTGCTCTATGGTACAGTACTAAGGCATTATAAATATAACAGTAGAGCTGATTTGAAATTATGTGTAGTGTGAAAAGAGCTATACAAATTAATTTGACTTTGAGTGACTGTAATATGACTACGACTCTTGAGATCAACAGCATTTAAAGGGTTAGTTCACCCAAAAATGCAATTTCTGTCATTAAGTACTCACCCTCATGTTGTCCCAAACCCATAAGACCTTTGTTTGTCCTCAGAACACAAATTAAGATATTTTTTTTATGAAATTCGAGGGGATCTGATCCACATATAGGCAGCAATGCCACTGCATCTTTTGAGGTTCAGAAGGGTATTAAAAGACATCGATAAAACAGTCATGTGACTGCAGTGGTTCAACCTTAATGTTATGAAGTGACGAGAATACTTTTTGTGCGCAAAACCAAAACAAAATTAACGACTTTATTCAACAAATTCGTCTGCCCCGATACGTTATTTGCGTTGCAGAGCTTCCATGTTTACTTTCGAACACAGGCTCAGTATTCACCGGCTCTGGTCACGTGAGCAGCACGAGGCATGCGTGTGATGCTGACGCAAGATCTGGCCAAGTTCAGACGTAAATAGAGCTGCACGATTAATCGCATGAGATTGTCATGCGTGTCTCATCAGTAAAGCCGGTTCTGTGATTAGCGGTAAATGTCCATCACCTGCTTTCAAATGGAGCAGCACTTAATATACAGAGCCATAGTTCGCCGACAAGCTATGCAATATTGCGTTCATAATCGCAGATGAATCGCATGCGGTTAATCATGCAGCCCTAGACGTAAACACCAAAAAAATTTACTATTACAAACCAATTTGTTACTTCTTTCATAGGTTGTTATTGAGAATTAACAGAATAACATGTTGATGTTTGATTGAAAATAATAAAGTTTGAAGTTATCATTATGGTGTTTGCTTTTTTTCAGCTCTTTTCAGTTTGAAGAACTTTAAAAATGCATTGTGTACAAAAAGTTTTAAACTACTGTATCATTTAGACAAACACAGCATATGTAAAAATCAGCATATGAATTTCAACAACAGTGACAATCAACAAAATATTCAGATAAAATTCTGAACATCACAAAACGAGCTACTAAAAAATTGGCAACAAAAACAAGTTTGTTTTGTGATATAAAATAAAAGTAGACCAAAGACTATATGAGTTCAGTGAATCAGGCCACTACATGATGTTTCTCATCAACAATACATAAGCATTATCACCTGATCCATTTTCTCTTGCCATAATGAATGCGTTTTATAAACACACAGTTACAGCAGCCAGATAAAAACTAATGTTAAAAAGTCAAGGGTCAGAAGCCCAAATACAGCAAAACACTGATCACCATAAGAGTGACTTCATTCGAAACTTATTTTCAATAAATCATCAACATCTAAACCTCTGTAAATTCTCAATAACTTCTGTAGATGTATGACAGAAATAATGTCAAACTGGTTAGTAATAAGTGAAGCTGGGAATGCTGTTTGTGGACTCTGCTGAGATCTTAAGAGATTTAATGTCTTTTTATCTTCAGCTGATTTCATCTAAGGCTGTGGCTGGACATCGGTTGCAGTCCTTGTGTTTCTGCTCATCTCTTCTCTTTTTTCTGTTCTTGTTCCTCTAAATTGACATTCCCGGAATTCCCTGTGTGACTTCACATTTTATGTTAGTTCATTTAAATAATTGTTTCATAGTTTTTGTTATTAGTTATGTACATTTGGGGTTTACATGTAATGTTTAAAGTTTATTGCATTATTTTAGTCATGTGACAACATAATTGTGTATTATATTTGTGTGTATTTTTTATTTTTACTTATCTAGTAAAAGCATTCTGATTTATGATTTTTGAGATATTTAAATACTAAGAAAAGCATTTTTTGCAGTGTATTGCTGCTGTTCTATTAGCACCACCTTCTGGTAGAGAGTGAATTTGCATGTTTTTTTTTGTTGTTGCCATTTTATTTTTATTTTTGGGGGGGGGGGGGGGGGGTCCTCAGGGTTTCTTATATACAAAAGGTTGGGAACCACCGATTTAGAATATGACCTGGAAAAAAAAAAAAAAAAAAAAAAAAAAAGTACACTCCTCAATACACAATGAAATTGACTATACCGCGCTATTCTGCCAAATCTCGTCCACCCTTCAGAATAAGTGTCACTATATGCAAGTTCACAGAATGACAACTGTTGTGCCCAAATTTGCTGTTTTGACACATGAAAAGCTTCCCAGGCTTCTTGGAACAGTATCCCAGTGACATTTAAGAGCTTCTCCATGGCTAAACTGGGTTCTACTGTAGTGCCAAGGCACTTGAAGAAGATTATGCTCTACATAAGACCTAAACAATGTCTGAACTCCGGTAACTGATACCTTCACATAACAACCCTTTCTTAAGGTTAAGGTGCTTGATCACAAGTGACACCTATAAATACATCGTTTAATTTTTAATCACAATATTGGTGGCTTATTTTCAAATATTTGTTTAATCTAGTGTCAGTTCACCTCATCTTACCGAAGGGTTCACTGCCATTATCTGAACCCATTAGCTGTTCTTCTAACACAATATTTCCTTTAAACAAAACTAAAACTAATGACTGGACAGTTAATTACATCAAAGTGATAATATATTTGGCTGGTGTCATGATATTGATGAACATGACAATCATTTACAAAAAATTCCTCTTGAAACTGAGCTGAAAATACATGACCAAATACGGTGAGTTCGTTTTGCTGAGTGAACAGTATACTGTCTATATAAGAAGCTGCTTCAGGCTCCTTTAAGGACTGACTGGAACTCAAAGGTGGGTGAGTTGTTCATCATGCTCTCCTTCTACTATTAACCTAATATTTCATACTTGTGTTCTGCAGTTTAGAGATTAAATGTCTAACCCTGATAATTGTGCTAACTGATTACCATGTAAGAGTTTAAAGTGTGGCTATGCACTGTACATTCAACATGTTGTGACACCAATCTGACTGAATTAGTCCAAGTTAGCAGTGGCACAAATTCAAACTCAGGATTTTTTTATGCCTTTCTCTTAGCATCTCCTACCTCAGACACATTCTCTCTGGACAGGACAGCAGGTATTATGATTGTGATTAATAATATTATATGGAGACATGGAGAAGCATCATTGCCCTCCACATTCATAGGAATGAATATGTTTTACTCCACTTGCATTTGTTTAATATTTAGTCAAAGTATAAATCCCTCTGCACATTCTCTCCTCGTCACTTCTCAAAGTAAACCGCAATCATGGGAGATGGTGAAATGGAGTGTTTTGGCCCAGCGGCCATTTTCCTCCGGAAACCAGAAAGAGAGAGGATAGAGGCTCAGAACACCCCCTTTGATGCCAAAACGGCATTCTTTCGTGACAGTGCCGGATGAGATGTACCTGAAAGGTGTTCTTGTTAGTAGAGAAGGCGGCAAAGCTACTGTCAAAACACTGTGTGGGAAAGTAAGTAGAAGTAGAAAATGTGTTGATCTTCTGTAAAACAGTTTTACATGATGCTGTGGGACTGTACAACTACTTGCCAGGTGAAACAAATATTTTGTTTGTAATAAATCTCTCATCCATGTTGAAAATTTTATAGACAATCACGGTAAAAGAAGATGAAATCTTCCCCATGAATCCTCCCAAGTTTGATAAAATTGAGGACATGGCCATGATGACCCACCTCAATGAGCCTACTGTGCTGTATAACCTCAAAGAGCGTTACGCAGCATGGATGATCTACGTAAGTCTAAGCAAATCATATCTTATTCCAGGAATGGGGTAACAGCATTGTTAAACTGGACTATATATCTTCGTTTCAGACCTACTCTGGCTTGTTCTGCGTCACTGTCAATCCCTACAAGTGGCTCCCAGTGTACGATGCAGTCGTTGTGGCTGGATACAGAGGCAAAAAGAGGATTGAAGCCCCGCCTCACATCTTCTCCATCTCCGACAACGCCTACCAGTTCATGCTCACTGGTAAGTGTGGATATAAATTTTCAATCTCTTTTGCAATCCAATAAACTTGTGCTAAACTTGAGCCTACTTATAGTTTGCTTAATACACCTACAATTCTTTATTTAACAAACTCTTTGGATTTACAGTTAAAATAACACTATAAATGTGTTTCAGACAGGGAGAATCAGTCTATCCTGATTACGTAAGTAGACTATGATGATTATTAATTATTGTACAAGAATCATCATGTAAATGCTAACACTGTTTAAGCTATTGAGAGAAGGCAGTTGAACACCTGGCTTTTCTGATGGAGAATGCGGATAACGTGGTCATGTAAATGCATAAGCATTGTTCTTATTGGCATGTGCCAGGAAAGACAGGATAACTAAAGTAACAGAAAGGTGTGAGGAAAAGCCGCTTACTGACAGTGGTGCATGTATATGAGGTTAAAGGGGGGGTCACACTCCGGATGAGAAGCCCAGCGCACGACCTCTTTAAAATTCGAACACATATTTTCTATAAGCGTACACACACCAGCAGTGCCATTCGCCGTCTGTCGGCGGCGCCCACCTACGACTTATGATGCTGTTCAAAATCCTGCCACGCCATTACAGTACAATCATAACATAGCACAGACATTGTCTTAATTTCATAATGTCCTTAAACATAACAATATTGCTGACCATAAACTGATAAGAGAATGTGCATGTCTGGTGTGCGATACCTCAAGTTGTCGTAGACGCGAAGATATGCTTCTCGTCCAGTGTGTGACCCTCTTAAGACCACACTGCCAGCATGATGCATGTAAATGCAGGTTTCAGGCCTCAAGTTGCTTTCTGGTGCGCAAGTAGTGTCTGAAATTTATGGATTTTAAAGAACCACTTACATAAAAGCCAACATATCACATTTACACTATTCTGAAATTCGTTCTTTTCCACCTTTAACATGTCCACTCAGTGGAGAATCTGGTGCAGGAAAGACTGTCAATACCAAACGTGTCATCCAGTATTTTGCGACAATCGCTGTGGCTGGCGGCGCAAAGAAGGCAGAACCTGTCCCTGGCAAAATGCAGGTGACTAAACCGTCAAATACCATTCAAAGAACAGTGAAAGAATGATTCTGCATTTTGAAATTACTTAACTACTCACTAGGGGTCGCTAGAGGATCAAATCATTGCAGCCAACCCTCTACTGGAGGCTTATGGAAATGCCAAGACTGTGAGGAATGACAACTCCTCTCGTTTTGTAAGTTACTGTGGCCAGATGAAATGAATTGTACAAATTCAGTTAACATTCCAAAGATGGAATATTCTAAACTTTTCTAAATATTTCAATCTGCTTAGGGTAAATTCATCAGGATTCACTTTGGGACCACTGGAAAACTGGCCTCAGCTGATATTGAAACTTGTGAGTCAACACTGTTTTAAACCAATCATTTTATTTCGAGGCCAAAATGTGGGTTAATCAATTGCAGTCAATGACTTTTTTTTCCATTTTTGTCTTTTTTGGAAGATCTGCTGGAAAAGTCAAGAGTAACATTCCAGCTGTCTGCTGAGAGGAGCTACCACATCTTCTACCAGCTCATGACCGGACACAAGCCAGAGCTGCTCGGTGAGAAATCTACAGTATTGTGCGTTTCATTCATTTCCATGTTTGAGAACACTGTTAACATACTGCACATCAATTCCTAACAGAGGCCCTGCTCATCACCACCAACCCTTACGACTATCCAATGATCAGCCAGGGTGAAATCACTGTCAAGAGTATCAATGATGTGGAGGAGTTCATTGCCACAGATGTATGTGCACAACTACATTATTAGTAGTAGTAGTAGTTATCAAGTCAAGTCACCTGTTTTTATAAAGCGCTTTTTAAAATGAAGATAACAGGAAAATTATGCAACAGTTTTGTTTTGGCTGTACAGCAGCTCTAGAAGAAAAAGGTGTAATTGTCCAGCTTAAGTAAGTTCAGTGTTGATTCATTTCCGTTGTAAAAATCATTAGTGATTAATTTAGTTCATTTATCTATACAGCAGGTCTGGAGAAAACAGTGATGTCATCATCCAGCTCAGTTCAGTTCACATACAATTGTGTCAATGCACACAGATCAGTAATATTGTTGAATATTAATTATCCCTTACTAAGCAAGCCAGAGGCAACAGCTGCAAGAACCCAAACTCCATAGTAGTATTTTCTGATTATATAAAATATACCTGAGCAAACAAACATCAGAAAAACACCAGCATAAATTGAATGACATACAATATAAAATACCCTTCTCTTTGACTCAAATAATGTGTGATTCACTTGGTCATGGTAAAAACAGACTGCCATTGACATTCTGGGCTTCAGTGCTGATGAGAAAATCAGCATCTACAAGCTGACAGGTGCTGTGATGCATCATGGGAGCATGAAGTTTAAACAGAAGCAGAGAGAGGAGCAGGCCGAACCTGACGGCACTGAGGGTAAGACATACTATTAGCACATTAACATATAAACATTCACTTCATTAACGACAATAATGTGTAAAAATGTTCTTCCTCAGTGGCCGATAAAATCGCCTACCTCATGGGCCTCAACTCCGCTGACATGCTGAAAGCTCTGTGTTACCCCAGAGTGAAGGTCGGAAATGAGATGGTGACCAAAGGCCAGACAGTGCCACAGGTGATCACTTATTTACTTTATAGATGAATACAAATAGAAATTGCAGTCTTGTAGACATTCATAGACTTTATGGGAAAGTAAAGTCTAATATCAATTACACTGACCTTTGAATTCTCAGGTGAACAACGCAGTCTCTGCGCTCTCCAAGTCTGTCTATGAGAAAATGTTCTGTGGATGGTCGTCCGTATCAATGAGATGTGGACACAAAGCAGCCTAGACAGTTCTTCATTGGTGTGCTGGACATCGCTGGATTTGAGATCTTTGATGTGAGCATCAGTTATTAATCGAAACATAAAAGATAACAGTCAGTAGTAAACACTTTCTTCTGTTTAATTATCAGTTCAACAGCTTGGAGCAGCTTTGCATCAACTTCACAAATGAGAAACTGCAACAGTTCTTCAACCACCACATGTTTGTTCTGGAGCAAGAGGAGTACAAGAAAGAAGGCATTGAATGGGAGTTCATTGACTTTGGTATGGACTTGGCTGCCTGCATTGAGCTCATTGAGAAGGTAAGAGGACATTCAGCAAATTAAAATGATTATACATATTGTCCCTGTACTTGAGCATGAATTTCTTCAACAGCCAATGGGCATCTTCTCCATCCTTGAAGAGGAGTGCATGTTCCCCAAAGCTACAGACACAAGCTTCAAAAACAAGTTGCATGATCAGCATCTGGGCAAATCTGCAGCTTTCCAGAAGCCAAAGCCTGCCAAAGGCAAGGCAGAGGCCCACTTCTCTCTGGTGCACTACGCCGGCACTGTGGACTACAACATTAATGGCTGGTTAGACAAGAACAAGGATCCACTGAATGACTCTGTCGTGCAACTCTACCAAAAGTCATCACTTAAAGTGCTGGCCTTCCTGTATGCTGCTCATGCAGGTTCTGAAGGTAAGACATTTATTTGCAATTCCTCAATTCCTTTGTGTCATGATGTAATTATAGACATGATCTAATAGGGAGTTATTGAAAGGGTTAAAGGAAAGCAACAGGGAAAATAATAAATTATTTTGTTTAAATAAAACAGCTGAGGGAGGCGGTGGAAAGAAAGGCAAGAAGAAGGGTGGTTCCTTCCAGACGGTGTCTGCACTTTTTAGGGTAAACAGACTCTCTCTTTTAATGAAGAATGTGAACCTTTACACCATTAAAGATTAGACTAATGAAAAACATTTCCACAGGAGAACTTGGGTAAGCTGATGACTAACCTGAGGAGCACTCACCCTCACTTTGTGCGCTGCTTAATTCCTAATGAGTCCAAGACTCCAGGTAAACTTAATCCCTGAAGACTAAAAAGTTTTGAAAATATCTCTGGAACCTTAAGAACATCTTTATTGCAGGTCTGATGGAGAACTTCCTGGTTATCCACCAGCTCAGGTGTAATGGTGTGTTGGAAGGTATCAGAATCTGCAGGAAGGGTTTCCCCAGCAGAATCCTCTATGGTGACTTCAAGCAGAGGTAAAGACACCTTTTTGCAACCTCCAAATTAGAGATGATACCACCTGATCTTCATCATCTTATGAATATTTTTCACAAGAACATGACTCTCCCCTGAATGTTCTCTAGATACAAAGTATTAAATGCTAGCGTCATCCCTGAGGGACAGTTCATTGACAACAAAAAGGCTTCAGAGAAACTCCTGGGCTCTATTGATGTTGACCACACCCAATACAAGTTTGGACATACCAAGGTGAGCTGCACAGCAAATGGCTAAACTCAAATCTACAATAAAAACAATGGCTTCCATAATATACCAGTAACATCACTGTATGTTCTTGCAGGTGTTCTTTAAAGCTGGTTTGTTGGGTACTCTTGAGGAGATGAGAGATGAGAAACTAGCAACACTGGTTACCATGACTCAGGCTTTGTGCCGTGGATTTGTCATGAGGAAAGAGTTTGTCAAAATGATGGAGAGGAGGTGAGTGAATTAGATATTATTTCATTTACAATTAAATTAACAAAATTGAATATTTTTTGTCAAACTTAACCAGAAACACCCTTTGACAGAGAGTCAATTTATTCCATCCAATACAACATTCGCTCATTCATGAATGTGAAACATTGGCCATGGATGAAGCTCTACTTCAAGATCAAGCCTCTTCTGAAGAGTGCAGAGACTGAGAAAGAAATGGCAGCCATGAAGGAGAACTATGAGAAAATGAAGGAGGATCTAGCAAAGGCATTAGCTAAAAAAAAGGAGCTTGAGGAGAAAATGGTGTCACTTCTTCAAGAGAAAAACGATCTTCAACTGCAAGTAGCAGCTGTGAGTATTTCCGTTCTTACTGAGAGTCAAAATGAAACCTGTAGAAGCCAAAAGTCATTATTTACATCCATCTCGAACAGGAAACTGAAAACCTGTCTGATGCTGAGGAGAGATGTGAAGGTCTCATCAAAAGCAAGATCCAGCTCGAAGCAAAACTCAAAGAAACAACCGAGAGACTGGAGGATGAGGAGGAAATCAATGCTGAACTCACTGCCAAGAAGAGGAAACTGGAGGATGAATGCTCTGAACTGAAGAAAGACATTGACGACCTGGAGCTCACCTTGGCCAAAGTGGAGAAGGAGAAACATGCAACAGAAAATAAGGTCAATCATCTTTTCACATGTTCTTCACACTGCTGATTGTTCAGGATCTTGAGAATGAAAACAATGAACAATGTTTCCATTTAGGTTAAAAACCTGACGGAGGAGATGGCCTCTCAGGATGAAAGCATTGCCAAGCTGACCAAAGAGAAGAAAGCCCTCCAAGAGGCACACCAGCAGACTCTTGATGACCTTCAGGCAGAGGAAGACAAAGTCAACACTCTGACTAAATCTAAGACAAAGCTTGAGCAGCAAGTGGATGATGTAAGATATTTGGCATGAGAATAAGAGCTTGAATCAATGGTAAGTTAATTTGTGTCTCTAAACTAGAATTAAATGCTCTGGTTTCTGTAACAATAGCTTGAGGGCTCACTGGAGCAAGAGAAGAAGCTCCGTATGGACCTTGAGAGAGCCAAGAGGAAGCTTGAGGGTGATCTGAAACTGGCCCAGGAGTCCATAATGGACCTGGAGAATGACAAACAGCAATCAGATGAGAAGATCAAAAAGTGAGTGGATTTTAGTATTCACACAATTACACAAAATGAGTATTTTACACATTTTACAAAACAATGCTTTAAAAACAGGAAAGACTTCGAGATTAGTCAGTTTCTCAGCAAGATTGAGGATGAACAATTATTGGGAGCACAGCTTCAGAAGAAGATCAAAGAACTTCAGGTAAAACTAACCCTAATCTGTGTTATATGAAATAGATGCATAGCTGGGAAAACCCATGTTACCAGTATCACTGGGTAGTTAATATTTCGTTCTTTATTTAGGCCCGTATCGAGGAGCTGGAAGAGGAAATTGAGGCTGAGCGAGCTGCTCGTGCTAAAGTGGAGAAGCAGAGAGCTGATCTCTCCAGGGAACTTGAAGAGATCAGCGAGAGGCTTGAGGAAGCTGGTGGTGCCACTGCTGCCCAGATTGAGATGAACAAGAAGCGTGAAGCCGAATTCCAGAAGTTGCGTCGTGATCTGGAAGAGTCCACCTTGCAGCATGAAGCTACTGCTGCAGCTCTCCGAAAGAAGCAGGCAGATACTGTGGCTGAGCTTGGAGAACAGATCGACAACCTTCAGCGGGTCAAGCAGAAGCTGGAGAAGGAGAAGAGTGAATACAAGATGGAGATTGATGACTTAACAAGCAACATGGAGGCTGTGGCTAAAGCAAAGGTATACTATTGGGAAAACTTCAAGTAAAGATTTATTTTTTGTTTTACAAAACTACACTAGTCAATATTTGAAGTGGATCAAAACCTTTCATCAAAGTTGTCCTAAAACCTTCTTCTTAGGACAACTTAGTTCTAAGGACAACTTTGATGAACTTTTTTTTATCCACTTCAAATGTTGACTGCTGTACTTTAACCTTGACAGCTTGAAATATAAATAAATGACACAAGAACAAAGCACAAAGAGGTAAAAGAAAATTTAATTTTTTTTTTAATGTAGGCAAACCTTGAAAAGATGTGCCGTACATTAGAAGACCAAACAAGCGAGCTAAAAACCAAAAATGATGAGTTTTTACGCCAACTTAATGACTTAAATGCACAGAAGGCAAGGCTGCAAACTGAAAATGGTATGTAAATTAAACAATATGCCATGCACACATTTAATATACTCTGCACACAGTTGAAGAAATGTGCAAAAACCTGCGATGCAAGAACCCAATACTGACATCATACAACTCTTGTGAACACTTTCATAAATTACACATTGTCTTATACTAGGGGAATATGGGCGTCAATTGGAGGAGAAAGAAGCTCTTGTTTCTCAATTGACAAGAGGCAAACAAGCTTACACTCAGCAGATTGAGGAACTCAAAAGACATATTGAAGAAGAGGTTAAGGTAACTAAAAAGATGCTACAATTTTCTGTTACCAAATACTGTGAATAACTATGAACATAGCTGTGTACAATAAAAGGAAACATTTTGACTTCAAGGCCAAGAACGCTCTGGCCCATGCGGTTCAGTCTGCTCGCCATGACTGTGATTTGCTCAGAGAGCAGTATGAGGAAGAGCAGGAGGCCAAAGCTGAACTCCAGCGTGGAATGTCTAAGGCCAACAGTGAGGTGGCTCAGTGGAGAACAAAATATGAGACTGATGCCATCCAACGCACTGAGGAGCTTGAGGAATCCAAGTAAATACATTGGAAAAGTCTTCAGTATCCTACATTTAATATGACAAATATTAATAAGATTTCATAATTTCAAATCACTTTCCTCAGGAAAAAGCTGGCTCAGCGTCTGCAGGATGCTGAAGAATCCATTGAGGCGGTGAACTCCAAGTGTGCCTCTCTGGAAAAGACCAAACAGAGACTGCAGGGTGAAGTAGAGGATCTCATGATTGATGTGGAGAGGGCAAATGCATTGGCAGCCAACCTTGACAAGAAGCAGAGAAACTTTGACAAGGTAAGAAATACATGGATAACCTGTAAACCTAGACCTTGAACCGACAACTTAGCTAATTAACAATGACTACATGTACTTCATTATCAGGTGCTAGCAGATTGGAAACAGAAATATGAGGAAAGTCAGGCTGAACTAGAAGGTGCTCAGAAAGAAGCTCGTTCTCTCAGCACTGAGCTCTTCAAAATGAAGAACTCCTATGAGGAAGCTCTTGACCACCTGGAGACCCTGAAGAGGGAGAACAAGAATCTGCAACGTAATGCAACTTTTATTTGTACAACAAAGACTAAAAAAAAAGGGATGCATTTAAACACATTTTTTTAAAATCTGCTTTTAAACACTTTAGAGGAGATTTCTGACCTCACTGAGCAGCTTGGAGAGACTGGAAAGACGATTCATGAACTGGAAAAGGCAAAGAAGACTGTGGAGGCTGAGAAATCAGAGATCCAGACTGCACTTGAAGAAGCTGAAGTATTGTTACTTAAAACTATCAAATCAACAAACCATGAAAAAAAATACTGTTCTAACATGGTGAACATTACACCATTTTTTCTACCAGGTTGATATAATTCTTATATCCTATCCATCAGGCCACCCTGGAGCATGAAGAGTCCAAGATTCTTCGTGTGCAGCTGGAGCTGAACCAGGTGAAGAGTGAGATTGACAGGAAGCTTGCTGAGAAGGATGAGGAGATGGAACAGATCAAGAGGAACAGCCAAAGAGTGATCGATTCCATGCAGAGCACTCTGGACTCTGAGGTCAGGAGCAGAAATGATGCCCTGAGAGTCAAAAAGAAGATGGAGGGAGATCTGAATGAGATGGAGATCCAGCTGAGTCATGCCAACCGCCAGGCTGCTGAGGCCCAGAAACAGCTCAGGAACGTCCAAGGCCAACTCAAGGTATCTTTCTGTAGAATGTGGAATTGCAATAAATTCTAAATGTTTGACAATATGAATATGAAACATGAATTAACCAAAGCATGACAACTAACAAAGAAAGAATGTTTCCACAGGATGCCCAGCTGCACCTTGATGATGCTCTCAGAGGACAGGAGGACATGAAGGAGCAGGTGGCCATGGTGGAGCGCAGGAATAACCTGATGCAAGCAGAGATTGAGGAGCTGAGAGCTGCACTGGAGCAAACAGAGAGAGGCCGCAAAGTGGCGGAGCAGGAGCTGGTTGATGCCAGCGAGCGTGTGGGACTGCTGCACTCACAAGTACAAACAATTACTAAATACCAGGAACAAATTCAGGATACATGATAAACTGTAGACACTGTAGACTAACTGCTTACATCCCACAGAATACAAGTCTTATTAACACCAAGAAGAAGCTTGAGGCTGATCTGGTCCAGGTTCAAGGTGAGGTGGATGATTCAGTCCAGGAGGCCAGAAATGCAGAGGAGAAGGCCAAGAAGGCCATCACTGATGTGAGTGTTTACATTCTGCTTCTCTATTCCAGTTTAAACAGTTATTTGCATTGTTTTTAGATGCATGTGGTAACAAATGAAAGGTCATGAAAGGTAATTCTATCTATATTGGTTAGTTCATTTTAACTGGCTTATATTTCAGGCTGCCATGATGGCTGAGGAGCTGAAGAAGGAGCAGGACACCAGTGCTCACCTGGAGAGGATGAAGAAGAACCTGGAGGTGACTGTCAAAGACCTGCAGCACCGTCTGGATGAGGCTGAAAGTCTGGCCATGAAGGGTGGAAAGAAACAGCTCCAGAAACTGGAGTCCAGGGTAAATTTGAGTGTTTAGGAACAAAACACGTTTTTAGATGTACTGGTCATGCCAGAGATCTGACAGGTGAAACAATAACTCTCTACTGAAGGTGCGTGAGTTAGAGTCTGAAGTTGAAGCTGAGCAGAGACGTGGTGCAGATGCTGTGAAAGGAGTGCGCAAGTATGAGAGGAGGGTGAAGGAGCTCACCTACCAGGTAAAACTACCCAGGAATTAGAAATTTACCACCTTTTCAATATACAGTAACTAAGACCATGTCCAATATTTACACCCAAAGACTGAGGAAGACAAGAAGAACGTGATCCGACTGCAGGATCTGGTAGACAAGCTGCAGCTGAAAGTGAAGGCCTACAAGCGCCAGGCTGAAGAAGCTGTAAGTCTAAAATCAAATGTCTGGAGCATGAAGTTTTAGTATTGACAAAAGTGTCCACTGCCATGAATGCACTGCTATGAAAAGGGTTGGATATCTTGTGTAATCGTAACAGGAGGAGCAGGCCAACACTCACCTGTCCAGGTACAGGAAGGTGCAGCATGAGCTGGAAGAGGCTCAGGAGCGCGCTGACATCGCCGAGTCCCAGGTCAACAAGCTGAGGGCCAAGAGCCGTGAAGCTGGCAAGGTAACAGTCAAACCTATACTACAATTATAACAGTGTTGGGAAGTACAATAGCTAAAAAGAGCAAAGATGTTAGTTTAGTTAACCCCACTAGCTTATTGAAACAACTCAAATGTGGTTGAGGATCTCTCACCTCCGGTTTTAGTCAAATCTCATCTTGTTGGAGGTCCAGCAAGCAATGCAGATTAAAAAAAAATTGGAACAGGGGTAACAAAATAAATGACCACCCCAGACTTTTCTTGCTGATTCAATTGAATCTTGCTGAAATAAGAATCTGAGCACTGCACAATATTGTGATTGACTGATAACATTGACAACTGATCAGTGTTGGGCACGTTACTTTAAAAAAGTAATTAGTTATAGTTACTAGTTACTTCTCACAAATAGTAACGGAGTTAGTAACTGAGTTACATCATTATAAAAGTAACTAATTACCAGGGAAAGTAACTATTGCGTTACTTAAAAAAAAAAAAAGTCAAATAACTTGAATGCCCCTAATATTAAATATAAGAATAAATTAATCATGATCCGACTCGTGACTCATGATCCGCTCTTGCTTATAAAATTTCTCTTCACTGTACAATACGTGTTGGTAGCCATTAAAGAAAATGTAGTTTCATATTTATGTTTAAATAGTCTTATGTTATGTTTTAAATTCCTTTACTTGATTATGAAAAGTGAAAAGCATTAGACAGAATACATCATAAGATACGCAATCTATCGGGAGACATGGAGTGGGTCAGACATGATTTTAAACACTTCATTAAGTTTTGTTTTGTAGAAATCCTTTCTTTAAAGTGAATTTCGTTTTGTAAAAATTGTATCTTAATTTTAATCAATGTTTCATCAACCAATTGCCTGGATTTAATAAATAAGAAGCAAATATAGCAGACAATATAATAATGGCAGGCGCGGGCGCGATCACTGGCGCGTGAACTGGAACGCGACTTATAGGCTAAATGAACCGAAACTCAGCGTATAGGCTGCTTGCCTCGCAGACATGAGAAATATATCTATAGAAAGCTTGAAATATCTAAAAACGAAAAGAAATAGGCTACTCTGATTATGTAGCCTAATCCGGATGAAATGTGAATTCTCTCTCTAGGTGCGTCCAGTATGCGGAGATGATGAGAGTCAGCAATGTCAGCTTCATCTTCACAGCGGACACTGATTCAGAAAACATTACTTTATTAATAAACAATTAAAATGTCTCCTTGCTGTTTTGGTCACATTCATAATTATTACTTTTGCCGGTTCTTTATGGCAAGCTTTATGCTTGCCATATGCTTTATGCTATAGCCTATATTACGATCATTAGGTTTATTCTCTCCAGTATTTAAGAAATTAAATTAATATAAAATGTGATTAGTCAACTAATGGCTTAAATGAATAACTACTAGTCGACTAGAAAAACTTATTTCACATATTTTTGATCCAGCATGTCATAAAGGGTATTCTGGTTTGAGCTCGCGCTCAGCTCGCATGCTCACAGACACACACAGAGCATCGTTATTATCAGTTTAAAATTATATTTGTGTATGACTAACCGCAGCACACACCAGAGAAAAATCTTTGCAGGTCCTATGGCTGAGAGAGAGCCTACTCGGATGAAAACCGTTTCAGTGAGCTCAATTATAGTAACGCGGCATTTTTTTGCCAGTAACGGTAACGGCGTTGTAACAGGAGAAAAAGTAATTCGTTTGATTACTCGTTACTGAAAAAAGTAACGGCGTTAGTAATGCCGTTTATTTATAACGCCGTTATTCCCATCACTGCAACTGATAAACAGTTAACTCTATCCAAACTCATTTTGCTAGCATATTTTGTTTATTATAATTTAAACTTAACATTATACATTTTTTAAGCAGAACTTGTGTGGATAACCAAAAGAAATAAGCAAAAGAAAACCACAAAAAGGGCCATTTCACACTAGACGTGTGAACCGCATATTTTTTCGCCACCTGTTATCAGGTCAGATTTTTCACATTGCATTAATTCTATCATATAAACTATACTAAACTACATGTTATATATATAGTGTGCATGCTAGTTTTTGGTGAACAACACACTTTTTCATTTCATACTTGCTATTTCCTCCAACCACTGTGTGGTGTTTGCTGCTGCTTGTCTGTCTTTGAGTGGTTTGTTGGTGAGGTGGACAGACATCATCTTGCACTCATCCTCTTGTGTAATTGTATGCAACTGCAAGGTAGGCTTACGTAAGTCCATATGTCAGCAAATAAAGTTGTGATAAAACAGAAGTAGAGACAGACCTTTTCTTCCGCATTGTGACGTAGGCTGGGAATTTTGTTCTCTGCATCGGTTGTTGATTGGAAGTTAATATGAGGGTGTTGCACTGACAAAAGGAGGCAGATGAGCGTGAGATTGCAGGGGCATAGTTTAATAGGACTAAATGATGAGAGATGTCCTGCATATGTCACCAGAGAGAAGATAGAGATGATATTTTGGTTAAAATTTAGGTGATCATAAAATAAAAAAATGAACATATGCATAGACTAATCTTTCACAATAAGATCAATGAAACAAGTTGCCTTTAGAAAATAGATAAGGTGAATTCACATTTCTGCTCCTGACTTTATGGAGTGCATCCCAGTACTTCGTCTCGATCATCCAGCATATTCAGGATGACATCATTTACAAATGCTGCTTGTTGGGATTTTCCTCCAAACAGATTCCTAGTGAGCCTAAATGAAAGATATTATATAAGTATCCAGAGAAGCATGGATCAACAACGATCCGTTTAATCCCTACTAATGACAATAAAGCTGAATTGAACAAAATGTTTTAAGCAAGTCACATCAGTCAAGATCAAAAGCATTGTGGATGTAAACAGAAGTTTGAGCTCACCTTTCCATCCATCCGTGTAAAATGTGCGAGTGAAAGCTTCTGTCCATGCAGCTTCAGTGACTAAAATAACTCAGTTCAGCAAATAGATCATGATTATCTGGTTAGAGATGGATCTAAACATTGCAGACAGGCTGATGTGCAGGAGCTCTGCATGAAACTCACGCATAAACTGATTTCTCAAAGAGCCCAGTGAGGCCCTTGCCATAATACTCTGATATGTTCTTATTTTCAGAGCAAAGAAGCTGCAGAATGAAGGACAACATCCGGACACAGTAGCAAGTCTTCGTATAATATGAATTTCTTGTGAAATGTCAGTATGCACTTAGTAACAATAAAGATAAACCTGCAATCTTCTTGCTGTTGTGTTCTTATCAAGCACTCCAACACAGCGTTGCACCATACGGGGACGAGAAGTGTCTGCAACAAAACAGGCAAACCATAATAAAACAGACGAATAAGGGTATTTATAGTCCTTTAGAATATCTATCTTTCATACTGTACATTATTACACTGTCATGCCTAATTTCATTGACCAGTTATAAACCATAACTCAAATAATCATTGTATCACTGCATCTCTATTTGAATCTACATACAGGAACATACTTAACACAGATGCAAACATTATACGAGTCTTTTAGTTATTAACCAGATGGTTGAGGTTGAGGTTTACTAATGCCTAGTCTTGAAAAAGGGGATTTTAAGCTATTATTCTGACATATTACAACAACTACTGTTCATTTCGTTCACCAAAAACATACAGCACTGACTTGGGTAAAGTTGGTTTTATATTCGCACATTCAGACATCCGTATTCAATAGCCTTGTTAATCACACTACATTGGACATTCAGTGGACATTCACAAGTAAATATGCCATTAAAACAATACTTGCCTATTTTGATCGACTGTGAAAAATGTTGTAAGTTGACAATCGTTGGTTGTCAATATCATGTCGCTGCTTAAAATTCACAAACATTAATTTATTGCACATTTATTGGAAAGTCGGAATTTATCAGAAGTCCGAATGTGCGAATATAAAACCAACTTTACCGAAGTTGAGCACTGAACATGGCAATACAACAAATCTTTTCCAGGTACAAACGAAAACCTATGATCATTAGATTTCAATCAAAGGATAATATGATAACCAAACTTACATTTCTAGTCATCATTACTTGCTGTCCATGTTAATGTTAGTGATGAGTTTCTTTATATTTTACTTACCTTAAACTTGATACTTTTCACTAAACTACCTAGCAACGCCTTAGCAACCACCTAAAATAGATTAGGAGCACCATAGGTACCATCCACAAAACCCCACAGAACTCAGAAAACACAATATTTTAGTTATTTTATGAGACTTTTAACTGAGTTTCAGCTGCTCTTCTCTAAAGAAGGACCCTCACAAATGGCAGGCTGAAAGTTAAACAAGCCAACATCACGGGTTTACAACTCTTACCAGTAACTCATTCTATCACAAATAAATGAAGGCATCATTATTTATTTTTAGATAAGGAACTTTAATGAAAAGCTGTAATGGCCTGTGGATTGACACTGGTCCTCAGCTGCACTGAAAATCCTCCATACTGAATCTGCAGTTGGATTGTGACTTTTTATACAAACTGTAGAAAACGCTAAACTCAGTTTAAAACATAAGACCATAAAAAGAATCAACAAGACTTCTGATTCTCTGAGGTTAACATTACATTTGATATCATTTTGCACGCGGAATAAAAATAAATTTACCTCACGTCTCTGACCAGGACTTCAATGTGGATTTGTCGTCATGTGGAAACAGACCCGATTACTCTCTCAATATGGGCAAACTATTGTAATCCATGTGTGTTTTCTGATTAAAATAACATTTTCGTTGGCGCTGGTTCTTCTGTGACTGTAATCTCGCAAAATCCACTCAGAAGAAAAGAGCGCGAAGTCTGAAGAGAATTGATTTTGTGTGACAGACAGGCGCGCGCAGGTGGGCGTGTCTACGCGATCAATTTCTCCATAATTCAGTTCACTGTAATTCAAATTAAGTAAAAAAAAATCCATAATGTAAAAATGAAATACCAAAAAAAAAAAAAAAAAAAAAAACAATAATTTAAACAATAATGTTTCAACATTTCAAGAATTCAGAGGTTGTCATTATTATTATTATTATTATTATTATTATTATTATTAATGCTAGGGTAGAATAACAAATTATACATTCTTGAATAATGTAAAAAAAAAATTATATTTTTCAACATATTTCAACAAGGAACATTAATTACTGTGACGTCAAACTAAATGTATTTCGGCTTGAACAACTGTCACGATCTGTTAAGCATTGTTCAACGTCTGTCATGTTTAAACACCCGTTGTGAAAAGCGATATGCAAATAAAAATGACCCGACTTGAAAGTGCACTGTTCCTACTTGAGCTGTCCAGCAGATGGAGTTAATGTTAATGTTTCTGACTCCATTAGTCCAACATCAAGGTTTGAGCTGCTTTATGGATCTATCATCAGGTTTAGCACCTGTATGGGATAATAAAGCATCAGTTCCTGACTGTAAAAACCACCTGGTTTGAGGTTTGTGTAGCAATATCTGTTGAGCTCTCTCTCTCTCTCTCTCTCACACACACACACACACACACACCACACACACACAAACATATTTAATCAAGTGGACAGCCTATATGAGGTTTTCACCATTACAAGCATCTGTTCTGAGAGTGAAGGACATTTTAAAAATCTAAAGACCCTTTTTCCACGATAAAGAAGCTTTTGCGCAATGGAAAAACTCCATGGATGTTAAATGTTCTTCATGGAACCACAGATGTAAAGAAAAAATCCTTATTTTTAAGAGTGTGAAGCTGAAGATGGTTATACACACAAATACACAACATGAAACTCTGTAATCTGTATTTATTAAGGAGCACCATTACTGAACATGTCTGAAAGTGCATGAAGCTGCTGGCCTTTGATCAACTATAACTGTATCTGATTCAACATGTGAACTAGTGTTGTCACGATACCAAAATTTTGACTTCGATACGATACCCAACTTCAGTATCACGATACCGATACTTAAACGATACTATGGCAAAAACCTAAAACAGTAGGAAAAGTAATAAATAACATATGACAGAACTTCTTTCTTCACCAGTGTGCAGCTGAAAATTCTGGATTTGAGCTTCATTGCCATGAAGTTACAGAGTTAGATTTAATATAATTTTTTAAAGTTTATTATTTTCATGCTCAAGAAAATTGTAAAATATGTGCTATTATGCTTTTTTTCCTGTTTTTTTTTTTTTTTTTTTTTTATACATGTAAGCAGGGCTTGATATTAACTTTTTTCACTCACCAGCCACTGTGGCTAGTGGTTTTCCAAAGTTACTAGCCACTCAGCATTTTCACTGGCCACAATTTTGATGTTGGTAAATTACATTTTATATGATATTATATGATTATATACATTTCTTTGAGTCATTTTACTTGATTTAGAAGATTTAAAACCCTTTCAAACTTTTAAATGCAGACTGACCACCCAAATCAAGATTACATTGTATATCAGCTGGTATGTACAGGTGGGAAAGAGGTGGACAATATGAACATGAGCTAGTATGAGAACAAGTTATTTGTGTTAGGCTATATAAAAGAACAAAGAAGCAAATTACAAAAACAACAGTAAATTAAAAATAATCTTTTTTCAGATACACTAGGTTTATTTAACATATAGCCTACATTTATTTATCATCTTTTGTTGTTTGATTAACATTAATGACAGACAGGTAGGCCTATTTAATTGGGCTGCTGAATGCATGGACATAACTGACAAATATCCAGTTATTACCCACCTGTTTACGTCCACTTAAGCCATAACCGACTGTATTCACGCGAGATACTCCACACGATGGACATTTAGACATCTGTGTGCACGTGTATTTGACTATTCAGGCGCGAGGAGAACTGATCGCGCGAGCGACAGACAGAGAGAGAGAGAGAGAGAGAGAGAGAGAGCGCGCACGCGAGAGAGCGCTTCTGTTGTGTGTCATTCAGCGCAATTCCGCCTATCCCTCCTTCACTAACTGCACGTAAATAACGAATTGTGTGATTGGAATTAGAGCTATAATGTAATTAGAGCAATGTTATTAAAGCATAAATTGGTTTAATATAACTGTATATTCCCTTCACATATTTATGTTTTTTTAAATTAATTTTATTTTAGCAACCAGATATCACTTATTAGAATCAATAATACACCTCTTTGCGGATGTCTGCTTGCATGAGTAATATAAATAACACTCATTTAATTTTTGAGAGCATAAACATAATGCTGGTATCACATTCACTAACCTGACGCTCTTTAAATTCTTTGTACAAATCGGGATGTTTGTCGGCAAGATGCTTTTGAGTCCCTTTGCTTGCGTTATTTTGTAACACATTTTGCAGACGGGCTTCGTGGTGTCCGTGGGCTTGCCCTGACTGTCGGCAATGTAAGCAAAATAATGCCATATTTTGCTTTGTGCATCTGCTTTCTCAACAAATTTGTGGACGGTCTGCAAGAGCACCTGTATTTGCATCCATACCTCTCGTTTGGTCACCATAAAAGCCGTTGCGCAGTTGAGAGGAATAAACACGCACTCAATGTGCCTTAGAAGCAGCGCACTGCACGCACACTGCCCCCTGCTGTCGCACATTAGGAAATACAGCTGGTACTCAAAGTACCGGTACTAATAAAATGAAGAACCGTACCGTTTCTAAAAGCAGGGTATCGCGATACCTTTCTAGTACCGGTATATCGTGCAACACTAATGTGAACTTTAGATTCATACGTTCAAATTAGAAGCTTTAGATTTAGAATAGAATTCGAATTGACTCTTTATTATCAGGGTGTGAATTACAGGGGGTTTGGAAGCACGTTCTTCCCTGTTTAGCAGTTTCTCTTCCACGCTTTAACCACAGGTAGCACAGGTTTTCAGACGGCGTGTTCATTCCTGCCCACATTCCTGCACCGAACTGTGGAAATTTCCAGGAAGATGTGGTCACTGCTTATCGTCTCTTCAACAGCTGTTTCAGTGGTTCAGCTGCTCCTATAACATCTGCTCATGGCATCACGACTGACTGGCAATAAGTATCCGGACGCCCCTCAAGTCATTTGAGTAAAACCGAGCAAGAGCAAAATTTGTCAGTTGAGCAGTAATAATAAACATAATAATAAAACAGGCATCATGAGGTCAAAAGTTCCAGTGTGCTTGTGATATATTGAGGTTTGGTCACTCGTGGCCTTTTGTGAAATATTATGTGAATGGTACCTATTTTTTTTTACTAATATAGTATATCATTTTTAAAATATAATATATCCAGAGCAATCAAATAAGTCCAGTTAAATTACATGCAATACATATAAAACCTGAAGATCATTCACATGTACTCCTTTGCATCTTTTTGATTGCCTTTGTGATACTAATAATCTTTTAGTTTGGATGTTATAGCTGTAATGAACATGTTTTCTTGCTTTCAAAGCCCGGCGCTGATCTAAGGATAAACTTGACATCACGTTCCTGCAGCGGGTCCAGACAGGTGGCCATGTGTCAGCGCTGCTCCTCAAAACATGGAGCATCAGTGTTCATCAGTGTTCATTAGTGTTCATTAGTGTTCATCAGTGTTCATTAGTGTGTTCAGTGTTCATTAGTGTTCATTAGTGTTCATCAGTGTTCATTAGTGCAGTGTTCATCAGTGTTCATTAGTGCAGTGTTCATCAGTGTTCATCAGTGTTCATCAGTGCTGTGTTCATCAGTGTTCATCAGTGTTCATCAGTGCAGGTTCATCAGTGTTCATTAGTGCAGTGTCAGTGTTCAGTGTTCATTAGTGGTGTTCATTAGTGTCATCATCATTGTGTGCATTAGTGCAGTGTTCATCAGGTGTTCAGTGGTGGTGTTCATCAGTGTTCATCAGTGCAGTGTTCATCAGTGTTCATCAGTGTTCATAGTGCAGTGTTCATCAGTGTTCATTAGTGCAGTGTTCATCAGTGTTCATCAGTGTTCATTAGTGCAGTGTTTCATGTTCAGTGTCATTAGTGCAGTGTCATCAGTGTTTCATTAGTGTTCATTCAGGTGTTCAGTGTTCATCAGTGTTCCATTAGTGCATTCAGGTTCAGTGTTCAGTGCACATCAGTGTTCATCATGTTCATCAGTGTTCATCATGTGTGTTCATCAGTGTTCATCAGTTCAGTGTTCATTAGTGTTCATCATGTTCAGTGTTCATCAGTGTTCATTAGTGCAGTGTTCTCAGTGTTCAGTTCATTAGTGCAGTGTTCATCATGTGTGCAGTGTTCATCATCAGTGTTCATTAGTGCAGTGTTCATCAGTGTTCATTAGTGCAGTGTTCATCAGTGTTCATCAGTGTTCATTAGTGCAGTGTTCATCAGTGTTCATTAGTGCAGTGTTCATCAGTGTTCATCAGTGTTCATTAGTGCAGTGTTCATCAGTGTTCATCAGTGCATTGTTCATCAGTGTTCATTATGTTCATTAGTGCAGTGTTCATCAGGTTCATTAGTGCAGAGTTGTTCATCAGTGTTCATTAGTGTTCATCAGTGTTCATTAGTGCAGTGTTCATCATAGTGCAGTGTTCATCAGTGTTCATTAGTGCAGTGTTTCATCATCATTAGTGCATCAGTGTGTGCACATCATCAGTGTTCAGTCATCAGTGTTCAGCAGTGTTCATTGCCATTGTGCATCAGTGTTCATTAGTGCATTCATCAGTGTCATCAGTGCATTAGTGCAGTGTTCATCAGTGTTCATCAGTGCATTGTTCATCAGTGTTCATAGTGTTCATTAGTGCAGTGTCATCAGTCAGTGCAAGTCAGTCAAGTCAATTTATTTATATAGCGCTTTTACAATTGGTAATTGTTTCAAAGCAGCTTTACATATTAGAAGCCAGAAAAAGGGAAGTGGTTAAAATAAGCTGTACAAACAAGCGTGGTAATATGTAACATATACAAGATGGTGCTACATTAAGCCAATGTCGGCTGACTCCCAGGGGTGGAAAAAACCCCCTAGGAGAAAAACCCAGCGTGCTAACACTGGGAAAAAGTCCTAGGAGGGAAAAAACCCCTTGGAAGATATATATAATATATGTAAATGGATATGGAGATCAAATCTGAATTATACATTTTATTATAGAGATTAAAATAGATTATATATAAATATATGTAAGCGGATACGGGGATTAAAAATCAGAATTATAGATGCAGCCAGAACTGGATCTGTAGGCCCATTGTCTCCTGGGCTACATTGTAGGTTGTAGGTGTACATTGAGCTCGCTTAGGTACTGGGAGCTAAACCATTTAAAGCTTTATAAGTAAGTAGCAAGATTTTAAAATCTATACGATGTTTATAGGGAGCCAATGTAATGTTGACAGAACTGGGCTAATATGGTCATACTTTCTGGTTCTAGTAAGAACTCTAGCTGCCGCATTTTGGACCAACTGTAGTCTGTTTAAAAGCCGAGCAGAACAACCACCCAGTAGAGCGTTACAATAATCTAGTCTTGAGGTCATGAATGCATGAACCAACTGTTCCGCATTTGTCATTGAGAGCATATGTCGTAATTTAGATATATTTTTTAGATGGAAGAATGCGGTTTTACAGATACTAGAAACATGACTTTCAAATGAAAGATTGGTATCAAAGAGCACACCCAGGTTCCTAACTGAGGACGAAGGTTTAATGGAGCACCCGTCAAGTGTTAGAGAGTATTCAAGGTTTTTTCGTGAGGAAGTTTTTGGTCCAAAGATTAGGATATCAGTTTTTTCTGAATTTAATAATAAGAAATTTCTTGTCATCCAGTTTTTTAATGTCAGCTATGCATTCTGTTAGTTTTGTGAATTTGTAGGTTTCGTCAGGGCGCGAGGAAATATAGAGCTGAGTATCGTCAGCGTAGCAGTGAAAACTAACACCATGCTTCCTAATTATCTGTCCTAAGGGCAGCATGTATAGAGTGAAAAGCAACGGTCCTAGTACTGAGCCTTGTGTACTCCATATTGAACCTGTGATCGATACGACATCTCTTCATTTACTACTACAGACTGATAACGGTCAGATAAGTACGATTTGAACCATGCCAAAGCAGTTCCACTAATGCCAATATAGTTTTCAAGTCTTTTTAAAAGAATGTTGTGATCGATAGTGTCAAAGCAGCACTGAGATCTAATAACACTAATAGAGAAATACAGCCACGATCGGATGATAAGAGTAGATCGTTTGTAACTCTAACGAGAGCAGTCTCAGTACTATGGTATGGTCTAAATCCTGACTGGAAATCCTCACAGATTCCATTTCTTTCTAAAAAGTAGCACAGTTGTGTTGAAACTGCCTTTTCTAGTATCTTTGACAGAAAAGGTAGATTCGAGATTGGCCTGTAATTTACTAAATCTCTCGGATCTAGTTGAGGTTTTTTAATAAGAGGTTTAATAATAGCCTGCTTAAAGGTTTTTGGCACGTATCCTAGTGTTAGAGATGAATTAATTATATCAAGAAGTGGACCTACGACCTCTGGAAGCATTTCTTTCAGTAGTTTAGTCGGAATTGGGTCTAACATACATGTCGTTGATTTTGATGATTTGATAAGTTTAGATAATTTCTTCCTCTCCTATAGCGGCGAATGATTCTAGTTTTACCTCAGGGACACTACAGTGCACTGTCTGAAGCGAAACTGTAGACGGTTTCATGTTTTAATTTTCTCTCTAATATTATCAATCTTGCAAGAAAGAAGTTCATAAAGTCATTACTGCTGTGCTCTATGGAAACGTCAGCAGTTGAATCTCTGTTTCTAGTTAATTTAGCCACTGTGTCAAATAAATACATAGGATTATGTTTGTTTTCTATTAAGATTTGAAAATAATAGATCTAGCATTCTTATAGCCGTTCTGTACTCATCATTTTTTCTTTCCACGAAAGGCGAAAAACTTCTAGTTTTGTTTTCTTCCAACTACGTTCAGCTTTCTCACAGCTCGTTTTAGAGCCCGAGTGTGCTCATCATACCACGGCGTTGGATTAGTTTCCTTAATCTTCTTTAGACGTAAAGGAGCGACTGCATCTAATGTGCTGGAAAAGAGAGAGCCAATAGTTTCTGTTGCAGCATCGAGTTCTTCTAAGTTGTCAGGTATACTAAGGCGATGAAACTGCTCGGGGAGATTATTTATAAGCAATCTTTAGTGGTAGACGTGATGGTTCTACAATATTTATGGCTGGGTGGTGGTTTTGTAGCCTTGGCTAATTGTATTATACACGAGACTAAATAATGATCTGATATATCATCGCTCTGCTGTAGAATTTCAACAGCATCAATATCAATTCCATGCGACAGTATTAGATCTAGGGTATGATTACGACAATGAGTGGGTCCTGACACGTGTTGTCTAACTCCAATAGAGTTTAAAATGTCTGCAAATGCCAATCCAAATGCGTCTTTGTTATTATCTACATGGATATTAAAATCACCAACAACAAGGACTTTATCCGCAGCTAGTACTAACTCTGATAGAAAATCAGCAAATTCTTTGATAAGTCAGTATGGTGCCCTGGTGGCCTGTATACAGTAGCCAGCACAAATGTCAACTTACATAATGTTACATAAAGCACCATCACTTCAAAGGAATTATATTTGAAATTCTTTTGAATGATTCTGAATATTACTATAAATTACAGCAACACCTCCCCCTTTGCCTTTCTGTCGAGGATTGTGTCGATAATCATAACCTTGAGGAAGATTCATTTAAGTAATGTAATCGTCTGGTTTTAGCCAGGTTTCTGTCAAACACAGCAAGTCTAGTTTATTGTCTGTGATAATTCATTTACAATAAGTGCTTTTGAAGAATATCTAATATTCAGTAACCCAAGCTTTATAATTTGTTTATCTGATTTATCTGTGATTTTCATTTTTGAACATCAATTAAATTTTTACCCTTAAAAGGTTTCGGAAATTTTTTGTATTTACTATTTCAAGGTACAGACACAGTCTCTATGTGATAATATCTAGGTGTAAGTGTTTCTATGTGCTGTGAATTATCTGAGTTCTGTGACGTGAGGCGGCTAGCAGACGGTCGGTTTAGCCAGTTTGTCTGCGTCCTGATCTGGGCCCTGGTTTGTCATGTTTCAGCTCTAAGACTATTTGCCAAATTTCTAGATAGAAGAGCAGCACCATCCCGGGAGGGATGAATACCATCTCTTTTCAAGAGATCAGGTCTGCCCCAAAAGCTTTTCCAATTGTCTATGAAACCTATATTATTCTGCGGACACCACTTAGACAGCCAGCCATTGAGTGATGATAACCTGCTAACTATCTCATCACTCCGACGAACAGGAAGAGGGCCAGAACAAATTACTTCTCCTGACATTGAATTTGCGAGTTCACACACCTCTTTAATGTTAATTTTAGTGATCTCCGACTGGCGAAGTCGAACATCATTTGTGCCGACGTGGATAATGATTTTAGAAATTTACGTTTAGCATTAGCCAGCACTTTTAAATTTGCTTTGATGTCAGGTGCTCTGGCCCCCGGCAAACATGTGACTATGGTGGCTGGTGTCTCTATTTTTACGTTCCGTGTAATAGAATCGCCAAAACTAGGGCACTTTCAACAGGATTCTCAGTGGGTGCGTCACTGAGTGGGGAGAACCTGTTTGATGTTCTAATCGGAATGGAAGATGGTGTTTGCAGTGTTTATCATGTTCATCAGTGCATTGTTCATCAGTGTTCATAGTGCAGTGTTCATCAGTGTCAGTGTTCGTTAGTGTTCATCAGTGTTCATTGTGCATTGTTCATTGTGTGCAGTGTTCATCATTAGTTCATCGTGTTCATCAGTGTTGTGTGTTCATCATTGTTCATCAGTGTTCATTGCATTGTTAATCATCATTAGTGCCTCATGTTCAGTGCGTGTTCAGTGTTCATCAGTGTTCATTAGTGCAGTGTTCATCAGTGTTCATCAGTGTTCATCAGTGGTGCAGTGTTCATCAGTGTTCATTAGTGTTCATTGTGCATTTGTTCATCAGGGTTCATCATGCAGTTTCATCAGTGTTCATCATTAGTGCAGTGTTCATCAGTGTTCATCAGTGCATTGTTAATCAGTGTTCATTAGTGCAGTGTTCATCAGTGTTCATTAGTGCAGTGGTTTATCAGTGTTCAGTGTTCTCATCATTAGTGCATTGTCATCATTGTTTCAGCATGTTACAGTGTTCATTGTGCATTGTTCATCAGTTTCATTATTGGAGTGTTTTTTCATTTCTCAGTGTTCATCATCAGTGTTCATTAGTGTTTTCATCATGTTCATCAGTGCAGTGTTTCAGTTTATGTCAGTGTTTATCAGTGTTCATCAGTGCATTGTTCTCAGTGTTGTAGTGTTCAGTGCATGGTTATCATTGTTCTTATGCAGTGTTCATCAGTGTTCATCATTTTTTCATCAGTGTTAGAGTGCATTGTTCATCAGTGTTCATCAGTGCATGTTTCTCAGTGCAGTGTTCTTAGTGCAGTGTTCAGTGTTCATAGAGCAGTGTTCATCATGTGTTTTCAGTGCATTGTTCATCAGTGTTCAGTTAGGCAGTGTTTATCAGTGTTCATTAGTGTCAGTGTTTCATTGTTCATCAGTGTTCATAGTGCAGTGTTTCATCAGTGTTCATTAGTGCAGTGTTTATCAGTGTTCATTAGTGCAGTGTTCATCAGTGTTCATTAGTGCAGTTCATCAGTGCATTTTCATCAGTGTTCATATGCATTATTCATCATTGTTCATTAGTGCAGTGTTTATCAGTTTCATGTTCATCAGTGTTTATCAGTGCATTGTTCATCAGTGTTCATTAATGCAGTGTTTATCAGTTGTTCATTAGTGCAGTGTTCATCAGTGTTCTCAGTGTTCATTAGTGCAGTGTCATCAGTGTTCATTAGTGCAGTGTTTATCATGTTCAGCAGTGTCATCAGTGTTCATCAGTGTTCATTAGTGCAGTGTTCATCAGTGTTCATCAGTGCATTCATCCGTGTTCTTATGTCAGTGTTTATCAGTGTTCATTAGAGCATGTTCATCAGTGTTTATCAGTGCATTGTTCATCAGTGTTTTCAGTCAGTCAGTGTTCATTAGTGCAGTGTTCATCAGTGTTCATCATTGTTCATTGCAGTGTTCAGGTTCATTAGTGCAGTGTTTATCAGTGTTCATTAGAGCAGTGTTCATCAGTGTTCATCAGTGTTCATTGCAGTGTTCATCAGTGTTCATCAGTGCATTGCTCATCAGTGTTCATTAGTGCAGTGTTTATCAGTGTTCATTAGAGCAGTGTTCATCAGTGTTTATTAGTGCAGCGTTCATCAGTGTTCATCAGTGTTTATCAGTGCATTGTTCATCAGTGTTCATTAGTGCAGTGTTTATCAGTGTTCATCAGTGTTCATCAGTGTTCATTAGTGCAGTGTTTATCAGTGTTCATTAGTGCAGTGTTCATCAGTGTCATAGTGCAGTGTTCATCAGTGTTCATCAGTGTTCATTAGTGCAGTGTTCATCAGTGTTCATTAGTGCAGTGTTTATCAGTGTTCATTAGTGCAGTGTTCATCATGTTCATATGTTCAGTTAGTGCATGTTTCATCATGTTCATCATGTTTTTTCGTGTTTAGTAGTGTTCATCAGTGTTCATCAGTGCAGTGTTCATCAGTGTTCATCAGTGCATTGCTCATCATGTTCAGTGCAGTGTTTATCATGTTCATGTTATCAGTGTTCATCAGTGTTCATCATTGTTCATCAAGTTTTCATCATTGTTCATCAGTGTTCATTAGTGCAGTGTTCATCAGTGTTCATTAGTGCAGTGTTTATCAGTGTTCATTAGCAGTTCTCAGTGTTATCAGTGTTCATTAGTGCAGTGTTCATCAGTGTTCATCAGTGCATATCAGTTCATTAGTGCAGTGTTTATCATTGTCATTAGAGCAGTGTTTCATCAGCAGCGTGTTCATCAGCGTGTGCATTGTTCATCAGTGTTCATTAGTGCAGTGTTTATCAGTGTTCATTATGTCATCATGTTCAGCAGTGTTATCAGTTTCATTAGTGTGTTCATCATGTTCATTAGTGCAGTTTTCATCAGTGTTCATCAGTGTTCATTGTGCAGTGTTTATCATGTTCATTAGTGCAGTGTTTATCAGTGTTCATTAGAGCAGTGTTCATCAGTGTTCATCAGTGTTCATTAGTGCAGTGTTCAGTGTTCAGTGTTCATCAGTGCATGTTTCAGCATCAGTGCAGTGTTCATCAGTGTTCATCAGTGCATTGTTCATCAGTGTTCATTAGGTGTTTATCAGTCATTAGTGTTCATCAGTGTTTATTAGTGCAGCGTTCAGTTCAGTGTTTATCAGTGCATTGTTCATCAGTGTTATCAGTGTTTATCAGTGTCATGTGTTCATCAGTGTTCTCATCATTAGTGCAGTGTTATCAGTGTTCATTAGTGCAGTGTTTCATCTGTTCATCAGGTTCATAGTGCAGTGTTCATCAGTGTTCAGTGCAGTGTTTAGTCATTAGAGCAGTGTTCATCATGTTCATCAGTGCATTGTTCATCAGTGTTCATTTGCAAGCAGTGTTTCAGAGCAGGTGTTCATCAGTGTTCATCAGTGTTCATCAGTGTCATTAGAGCAGTGTTGTGTTCATCAGTGTGTGCAGTGTTTATCAGTGTTCATCAGGTTCATCAGTGCAGTGTCATCAGTGTTCATCAGTGCATTGTTTCCGTGTTCATTAGTGCAGTGTTTATCAGTGTTCATTAGAGCAGTGTTCATCAGTGCTCATTAGTGTTCATCAGTGTTCATTAGTGTTCATCAGTGCAGTGTTCATCAGTGTTAATTAGTGCAGTGTTTATCAGTGTTCATTAGTGCAGTGTTTATCAGTGTTCATCAGTTCATTGTTCATCAGTGTTCATCAGTGCCATCAGTGTTTATCAATGTTCATTAGTGCAGTGTTCATTAGTGCAGTGTTTATCAGTGTTCATTAGTGCAGTGTTCATCAGTGTTCATTAGTGCAGTGTTCATTAGTGTTCATTGGTGCAGTGTTTATCAGTGTTCATTAGTGCAGTGTTCATCAGTGCAGTGTTTGTGCTGCACAAAATCACACAGATATCCAGAGAATTACCAGCCTCAACTGTGTGCTTTTGAGTAAGTCTGTTATCATATTCTCAAGCAACTGAAACGGGGCGATTCGTGTCGTTTGGGCCACTTGATGACGCTCGATTCACCCTCAACACGTGATTTCCATTTGTGTGTTAAAACAGTTGCTGTCAGACGCCACTGCCTGAGCCAAGAGCTTTCAGATAGTCATTTTAAAAAAATGTCCAGATATGAAAGAGTCATGTTCACCAACTGTTTTTCAAATACTATGTATTTGGACATACTACTCTGTTGGCGTACTGTTTTTCACATACTATATAGTAGGGAAGTATTCGATTTTGGACAAAGTGCAGGATCTCTGATGGGCGGAGACATGTCTGTGAGGGGTGGGGCTTGTTCTGGATCCTTCACCTCCAGACCCACTACCTCCGATGGGCAGGGCTGTGCCTGTAAGGGGGCGGGGCTGGTCTGAACGCGAGCACCTGCGACAGGTATCAGTGCTCAGTCCACAGCAGCTCGTCTCAGCACTTCCTTCTTCCTCTTTCTGTAACGGATGACAGTTTTTCTTCTCTGTCTGACGGTAATCAGCAGATGTTTATCAACTCCAGCTTCTATTTATCTATTTGACATTTGTGCCTGTTTTATTTTGGCAGGTAGTTTGACTTTGGACCCATCAGTCGAAAGGTGAGGAAAAATCTTTATCGACACTCTTGACAGTGTTATTTTCCCAATATCATTGAGATTTTTTTCATATTTTATTTGTCAACATTTGTTTCATGTACTTTATATGTTTTTTTATGGTTTTAGCATAATAACCCTGACCCTTTGTGAGTGTTTATTTCGCTTTAGTTTGTGGAAACATTTATCCCGAGTAAGTGAGTTAAATCTGGAGACATCCTCATCAGACAAAATGACTGATGGATTAAGCAAATGATGTTTCTTTTTAAATAAGAAATGCAGTTTTCTGTGGTTTGGGTGTTTGTAGAGAATGATTGAAGATGGTGTGTGTGTATCTAGTCAAGTCAGTTTTATTTATATAGCATATTATACAATACAGATTGTTTCAAAGCAGCTTTACAGTGATAACAGGAAAATGCTGCATTTAGGCTGTTGTTCAGCTGAAGTCAGTTCAGTGTTGATTCAGTTCCGTTGTAAAGATCATCAATTATTAAATTACTTCATTTCATCTATACAGCAGTTCTGCAGAAAACAGTAATGTCATCGTCCAGCTCAGTTCAGTTCTCATACAATAGTGTCAGTTCAGTCAGATCAGTAATATTGTTGAATATTAAGTGTCCCAGTCTAAACAAGCCAGAGGCGACAGTCGCAAGAACCCAAACTCCATCAGGTGACAGAATGGAGGAAAAAAATCCTTTGGAGAAACCAGACTCAGTCGTCCAGTTCTCCTCTGGCCAACAAACAAACACGATGTGATTATGATTCAGGCAGCATCACATAGAATTCAAATATTCATCTTCAATATTCCTTTTGCTTGACGATTGGATTCATCCCACTGGTATGTAGCCGAAGCTGGTCATAGGGTCTGTGTGGAGGACCTGTCTAGTTTGTGTGGTCTTTTCTGTGTGTGTGTGTGTGTGTGTGTGTGTGTGTGTGTGTGTGTGTGTGTGTGTGTGTGTGTGTCTGTGTATCTGCCGCTGCCACACGTCGAGTCTTGCACAGGAGACTCCTCTGATCTCACATACACAGTTCAGAAGAACTCAGCTCTTACATTTGATTCATTCAGTCATTATTCATCTCCACTCTTTTTGTTTTTACATAGATCACTGGAGCTCCTCTTGCCGGATCCATCCATGCATTGTGCCCTTCATTCCACCGGAGTCTGTTGGGACGGATCAGATTTCAGTGGAATGAAGAACACGACACATGGAGAAAAGCATCTGGGAACCATCCTGAAATAGCGTGTCTGTGGACGAGACCACGTTGTGACCAATGCTGTTGCCCTGTAGTCTCAGCTGATGTCATTCAACAGTGTTATGATGTTTTTCATTGTGAAAATGCAAAATCTGGATTACAAATAAAAATGATTTGGAAACAAGTCTGACAAAGATATTCATTAGAAATGGTCAGTTTATGTTTTTCTGAGACACAAGCGCCACCTGCTGACAGATTGCTTCACATACAAGTACATTCACAGCACAGAAACAGGACAATCTGTTCTCATCAAATGTCTATCTATCTATCTATCTATCTATCATTTTCTCTGTCTGTGAAGACTATAACCTTTCATGGCTTTTTTAACATTTTATAAAAAACATTCAAACAAGGCTTTATCAAGTCAATATTCAAAGTTTCTCTTCTCTCAAACTTCACTTTTCTAGTCAAAAACTATTCAGTAACCAAACCTAACAATGCACAACTGCAATGTCCCAACATTATTAAAGACCGCTGACACATATCGAGCCCTTTAGACGTTACATCCATCATGTTTTGTGGTTTATCTCTCTTTGACTGTCCATCGCATCAGACATTTACCACAGTAAACCTCAGTCATGGGGCTGAGCAGCGTCCGAGGGCGTCTTTGGCTCTTTGGCTCACTTTCTTGTTTGAGACAATGATCACGAGGGGACTGACGGCGGCGTACAGCGAGGAGAAGAAGATCCTGAGGTCTGAGATGAGCGAGGAGCCCAGCGTCTGAGGCACAGTCAGCGTGTAAACCCACAGCCCGTTGTCCACCCCGTAAAACAGCACGTACAGTGTGACTAAAGTGACGACAGTGACGGCCGCGCGCCGCTCTGCAGACGGGCCCTGCCTAGCCCCGCCGCTCCGCAGAGCCTCCGCCCGCCGGCTGTGGCGGTACAGGAACACCAGGAGGACCAGGCTGGCCGTTGCCATCAGTGCCATGGGCACCACGTCTCTCCCCACCTGGGCCGCGCCGTTGGCGTCCCGTGACAGCCTGGACGGGAAGCTCAGGAAACAGAACTCGACGTTGATGGCGTTCTGTGTGAGTTTGGAGTCGTTGCGGGCCCCTACAGCGAACAGCAGCGGAGCCACGCTCATAGAGGTGTTGATCAGCCATAACGCCAGGAAAATGACTCCCAGGTACTGGCCGACCAGAACACGGACGCCGGCCCAGCGCGAGCCCGGCGGAGCCACGCTCAGGCACTGATACGCGCTCAGCACGAACGTCAGCCAGATGGACAGAGACCTGGACGTGCGGTAGATGAAGATGACCGCCTTACAGCCGGTGTCGTCGAACACGTTGTAGACGCTGAAGGTGGCCAGGACCTCCAGCAGGCAGCGCACGGCCACCACCACGAGGTTAGCGGATGCCAGGTGCAGCACGATGGCGTCGGCGGGCGAGAGACGGCCCTCGTGATACGCCAGCGAGAGGAAGGCGCAGATGACGATGGTGTTGCCTGGGACGCCCGTCACGGCGAGAGACAGGAAGAGCAGTCCACGTGTCAAAGCGTCCGGGTTCATCTCAACACTGTCAGTGAAACTCCTCTGTTCTTCTGAATGCTTCAGCTGTAGGTAGAAAGATCTCATGCCACCTCCGTTTTATAGTCTGGTTGAAGCTGTGGGGACGTTCATGTACGGGACGGTCCAGTGCCTTCAGACCTGAGCTCAATTATGTCAATGATGTGCAGTTGAGTGATCCTGTCACAGACGCAGTGAAACACTTAATTCTCCTGTGGAAATATTCCAGCGAGTGTCAGTTTGCGCTGCAGTTCCAGCTCACAAAACACTTTATAATTTTCCCATTAAGTTTTGATAATGTTATTTCTGAAAGTTCTCTGAACATTCTGGCTTTTTAATTGTTTTAAAAATGTTTAAACTTGGTCATATGAACATTAAGGGAACATTCCATTTTATCATCTTCTATATCTATCAAACATTATGGGCTAGTTAGTTAGAACATCCAACTAAAACATTTCAGAAAAGAAACGCTCCATGAACAATGTACACCGATCAGGCATCACATTATGAGCACTGACAGGTGAAGTGAATCTCTTCATCACAGCACCTGTTAGTGGGTGGATATATTAGGCTGCAAGTGAACATTTTGTCCTCAAAGTTGATGTGTTAGAAGCAGGAGAAATGGGCAAGTGTAAGGATTTGAGCGAGTTTGACAAGGGCCAAATTGTGATGGCTAGATGACACTTGTGGGGTGTTCCCGGTCTGCAGTGGTCAGTATCTATCAAAAGTGGTCCAAGGAAGGAACAGTGGTGAACCGGAGACAGGGTCATGGGCGACCAAGACTCATTGATGCACGTGGGGAGCATTGCTTACCTGGGGAACACATGGCACCAGGATGCACTATGGGAAGAAGGCGAGCCGGCGGAGGCAGTGTGATGCTTTGGGCAATGTTCTGCTGGGAAACCTTGGGTCCTGCCATCCATGTGGATGTTACTGTGACACGTACCACCTACCTAAGCATTGTTCAGACCACGTACACCCTTTCATGGAAACAGTATTCCCTGGTGGCTGTGGCCTCTTTCAGCAGGATAATGCACAAAAATGGTTCAGGAATGGTTTGAGGAGCACAACAACGAGTTTGAGGTGTTGACTTGACCTCCGAATTCCCCAGATCTCAATCCAATCGAGCATCTGTGGGATGTGCTGAACAAACAAGTCCGATCCATGGAGGATCCACCTCGCAACTTGCAGGATTTAAAGGATCTGCTGCTAACATCTTGGTCCAGATACCACAGCACACCTTCAGGGGTCTAGAGGAGTCCATGCCTCGACGGGTCAGGGCTGGTTTGGCACCAACACAATATTAGGAAGGTGGTCATAATGTTTTGCCTGATCGGTGTATAAATAATGTTTTTGTGCTAATGAACATTATTAAAGATCGGATCATTTTGAACGAACGTTCTATTACCGTTACTGGAAGAACGTTTGTTGGTAACTTTGAGATAACCTTGCCAGAACGTTCCCTTCATACAGCAAATGTAAATCGATACAAAAGTCACTGAAAGTTGCTCATCAGATCAATGCATTAACGATCGGAGCTTTAAACACGACTTTCACTCTGGATTTCATCAAATCTGCATAATGCTGTAACAATTCTTTACCCTTTTTTCTGTGCTTTGTCTATGTTCTTTACTTTCTTTAAGTTTGTTTGTTTTTGTTGCTGTTGCCTTGTTTATACTCCTTGCTTTATATATCATGTTAAAAAAATTAAAATGTGTCTCGCTGTCTCTTGTCTTTCTTTCTCTGAGCAATTTTGGGACTTTGTATTGCAGCATTTCTCGTGTTCTATATGTCATTCTGGTTAAAAGTCCTGTCAGCTTTATTTCTATAGCGCTTTATTCGATACAGGTTGTTTCAAATCAACTTCACAGTAATAATAAACAGGAAAATAAAAGAATCAGTGAAGTAAACAGAATTCAATTCATCTGTGCAGCTGCTCCAAAAAGACAATAGATTAATTATTCAGATCAATTCAGTTCAGGTTTTGTTCTCATCTGATAGTGTCAGTGCAGTCAGATCGATAATATTTCTGGTACATGTCACCATAAGCAAACCAAAGACGACAGCATCTGTTAAATGCAAATAAAGGCAATTTTTCTGAACTTGTATCAAAACAGCGTTGATCTGCGATGGGTTTGCAGTGTTAAATCCTCAGGGTGACACGGGTCTAATGTTAAACAGATGTACAGTGTGTTCAGCTGCGTTCAAGCACAAACACGGCTCTCATCTGTCGGCGAGGGAATCGTGGGCCCCTGACGGAAGAAAACAGACCAGCCCAGACCTGCAGTCCCTCACGTCCTCATTACACAGCTCTAATGAGTCTAATTATCTCTCGAGGACACACAATTACACCACATTTCACAACAGCTGCTCTCCAGAACAAACAAGATACATTTTATTTGTCACAAATAGAGTTGATTAAATATGGAAATAGATTGACCACTTTTACCGCTTAATCGTTAACGAAATGAGAAACAAATGAAGTACAAAATACACAAGAATGAAATGAAAAACAAACAAGGATAAGATTCAGTGTTTTCTACATTTGTGAAACATTTCAGCAAAACGAAAAATAATGATAACAGTGATTAACTTTTTCAGTTTAACATATTAAAAATATGTTTATTGCAATCTTTATTAATTTATTTGTTCTTAGTTCATTTAAAATGTTTGAACTTTACATTAGTTAGGCTTGTCAAAACGTGACGTTTCACCAAATGTTGGTGTCACAATAACCTTATTTATTAAAAGGTTAAATGTGTCAAAAAAACCCCCCGAAACATTAGTTAAATGTGACATGAATTAAAATGGGTTCCTGTGAAGATTAAGTTCATTTAAATGAAAAAGCGATGTTTTCTCAGCTCTGAATCATCTTCTGGTCTTGCAGTAATTAGGACGCGCCTCAGCTGGACATTTTTTCTCTTTTGCGTCTTCTTGTGGGTTTCCAGCTTTGTGGCGCTCCCGTGGGTGCAGCGGAGGCTTTATATTCAGACGCGATGGGTCACGGACCTCAGAAAGCCGGCGTTCACACAGTCGCCCTGCTGCGTCTCTGAACCTCTGAAGCGGCTCTATGGACCTCTGCGTCACCATCAAAGGGGTCTCGTTCCTCCTGCAGGCGGGTCTGGGGATCCTGGCTAACGCGTTGGTCCTGCTGGCCTACGCCCACATCCTGCTGACCGAGGCGCAGCTGCAGCCCGTGGACGCCATCCTGTGCCACCTGGCCTTCGCCGACCTGCTGCTGCTGCTGACCCGCGGCGTCCCGCAGACCATGACCGTGTTCGGCATGAAGAACCTGCTGGACGACGCCGGCTGCAAAGTGGTCATCTACACGTACCGCATCGCCCGCGCGCTGTCCGTCTGCATCACCTGCATGCTGAGCGTCTTCCAGGCGGTGACCGTCGCACCCGCTGCCGGGCCGCTCCTGTCCCGCTTGAAGGCCCGGCTCCCGCGGCTGCTCGTCCCCACCTTCGCCGCGCTGTGGTTCATCAACATGGCCGTCTGCATCGCCGCGCCCTTCTTCTCCGTGGCCCCTCGCAACGGCACCGTCCCCCCGTTCACGCTCAACCTGGGCTTCTGCCACGTGGACTTCCGTGATAACCTGTCCTACGTGATTAACGGGGTGGCCGTGTCGGTGCGCGACTTTGCGTTCGTGGGTGTGATGCTGGGCTCCAGCGGGTACATCCTCGTCCTGCTTCACCGCCACAGCAGGAAGGTGCGGGGCATCCGCCGCTCGCAGGGCGCCTCTATGGAAACACGGGCGGCCAAGACCGTGGTGATGCTGGTGGTTCTGTACACGGTGTTTTTCGGCATCGATAACGTCATCTGGATCTACATGCTGACGGTGGCGCAGGTGCCGCCTGTGGTGGCCGACATGAGGGTGTTTTTCTCCTCGTGCTACGCCTCCCTCAGCCCGTTCCTCATCATCTCCTCTAATAAGAAGGTCAAAGCGAGGATGGTGTGTGCGACCTCGGAACAGGAGCGGCAAGCAGAGGACAACAAGCCGTCAGATGTCAAAAGCTGAGCTCCAAGTCTTAGTGACTCTAATAGTGGCTTACAAACTCCATAGTATACTGTCTGTGTTTGAATGTGAAAACTTGATGCACTTAATAAATGAAATGTTGGAAACTGAACTGTGGGGACTTTTATTTTGACGCAGCTGTTGCGGACTCTTATTTTGACGGGTTGTTAGTTCAGTCGCCATCTTGTCTGGTTGTGTCTGGCTTCAGGCGCGCGCACTGAACCGACCCGGAAAACTCGAGCCGAGTTAAACTGACGGTGAGACCGAGTTTAATTAAAATCTCCCCGCTTGTTCAAGCTTTAAAAAGATCAACGACTCTTATTAAACTTCACTCGCCCGAGAGAGTCAGTCGGGTCTGAAATGTTCGGTGTTTTGAATGACTTTACTGAGAAGAGTCGCTCACTTCCGCTTGTGTAGCTGTTAGCTTCGCATCGACACATTGAAAATAAATACTAACTTTAAAACAAAACACACGTTTATGTGAATGAGAAGTGAATAATAAGATATTTCACCCTTGCGCTGTAAACTTCTGCATTTATTCCTGAAAAGAGTCGGAAGCGCTCAAAACTGATCAAATAGCAGCATATAAACACATTTAAAAACAACTGCGCTTTGATCATTTAATATGAAACTCTTATTGAATTAACAGTGCTTTTTATCAACTATTTTCATTCATTTTTAATTTTTCTATGACAGTAGTTTTAATGTTGCAGCATTTAACGGGTGAATTTCATGAAAACACATCTGCAGCGTTTCATTTACATTGAAAATAATATTTCACATCATGAAAATGAGCCTTTAATTTGCACGCGAATGTTTATTTGATTGTCATTTCTGTAAGTCACTTCTCTACTGTATTAAACATAAAAGTATTGTATTATACATACACCATAAACTCAATTTTCTATTGTTCTTTTTCTATATTTGATAATGAAATGTGGTTAATCGTCATGAAAATAAAAGCCAAGATGCAGAAATATGAATTCTCCTAAAATAATAGTCTGTATTCTTTTTGAAAATATAATTTATAACTATGTTGTTCATAAATAATATATATATATATATATATATATTAAATATAATGTGTGTGTGTGTGTAGTTAATATGAAATATAATAATAGGCATTTCTGTAGTTTAAACAGTAGATTGTGGAATTTATTTCCCAGGAAAAGCATGAACTGATAATATTAATATGTGCACCTTTAAAGGGATAGTTCACCCAAAAATGAAAATGTGATGTTTATCTGCTTACCCCAGCGCATCCAAGATGTAGGTGACTTTGTTTCTTCAGTAGAACACAAATGATGATTTTTAACTCCAACCGTTGCCGTCTGTCAGTCGTATAATGCGTG
This sequence comes from Culter alburnus, assembly GCA_028476615.1. Classification (NCBI taxonomy): domain Eukaryota; kingdom Metazoa; phylum Chordata; class Actinopteri; order Cypriniformes; family Xenocyprididae; genus Culter; species Culter alburnus. Next base: position 62,953 of record JAOTNS010000380.1, read on the forward strand.
TCAATGAGAACTTTGTTTATAAGAGTCAAAAAAACCACGACGGACAAATCCAAATTAAACCCTGCGGCTCGTGACGACACATTGATGTCCTAACACACGAAACGATCGGTTTGTGTGAGAAAACAAACAGTATTTATATAATTTTTTACCTCTAAAACACCACTGTGTCCAACTGCGTTCAGCACTCGGTTAGTGAGGTCTGATCGCGCTCTGACAGCGGAAGTGATGTCATTGAAGTATAAGCGCGAGACATCACTGCCATCATCAGAACGCGTTTTCTGACCTCACACACCGGATGCTCAAGGCAGGTGTATTAGAGGTAAAAAAAATGATATAAATACTGTTCGTTTTCTCGCACAAACCGATCGTTTCGTGTGTTAGGACATCAATGTGTCGTCACGAGCCGCAGGGTTTAATTTGGATTTGTCCGTCGTGGTTTTTTTGACTCTTATAAACAAAGTTCTCATTGACACGCATTATACGACTGACAGACGGCAACGGTTGGAGTTAAAAATCATCATTTGTGTTCCACTGAAGAAACAAAGTCACCTACATCTTGGATGCGCTGGGGGTAAGCAGATAAACATCACATTTTCATTTTTGGGTGAACTATCCTTTTAATGCTCTCCGCCAAATGCATAAATCGTGGAATTATAAGGTTCTGTCTGACAGTTTTGTCAAATTGAGTTATTCATATATTCTTATTCAGTGACAACTATTATGTGATGTTTTTTGTGCATCAGAAAGCAGAAGGGTTCTCTCGATCTACGAAGCAGGATGGAATTCAAACACGTTTGGAAGCTCAAGATCTCAAACTGCTCAGAATGCTTCATATTAATCCTTAATATTCCAACGTGGAGAAATGCAGTGATGAAATATAATGATGATGGACTCATGAGTGTTATGAACGCGTCCCGTCGCTCTCCGGAGGTCAGTAACGCTGTGCCACTCTTCCGTGTTTTCAGAGATGGCGGCCATCCGTAAGAAGCTGGTGATCGTCGGGGACGGCGCGTGCGGGAAGACCTGCCTCCTCATCGTCTTCAGCAAAGACCAGTTTCCCGAGGTTTACGTGCCCACCGTCTTTGAGAACTACGTGGCCGACATCGAGGTGGACAGCAAGCAGGTAAGGAGCGCAGGTGTTGGTGTCATGTGACGCGTGTCAGAGGCGTGAGCGTGTGGCTCTTTCAGGTGGAGCTGGCGCTGTGGGATACGGCGGGGCAGGAGGATTACGACCGGCTGCGGCCGCTGTCCTACCCCGACACGGACGTCATCCTCATGTGCTTCTCCATCGACAGCCCCGACAGCCTCGGTGAGTCTCGCCGCACGAGCCACGCGTACATCTCACTGCTGCGGCTTCATGTCAACTTTGACCTTTCTGGCCCTCAGAGAACATTCCTGAGAAATGGACTCCCGAGGTCAAGCATTTCTGCCCCAACGTTCCCATAATCCTGGTGGGCAACAAGAAGGACCTGCGGAACGACGAACACACGCGCCGCGAGCTCTTCAAGATGAAGCAGGTGTGTTTCTCAGTCTCTTACAACCTTGATGTTGTTTTTGTGCTCTACTAGATTGAATGTTGATTATTCTCCTCATATTCTCCATTGTTCAGCTCCTCTCTTCCCAGTCTGTCAGTAACGCTCTGGGGTGCGTTTCCCGAAAGCATCGTTAGCCAACTATGGTCGTAAGTCCCATTGAACTCTATTGGTAACGACGGAACTTGCGACCATAGTTTGCTTTGGGAAACGCACCTCTGTTTAGTTCCTGTCTCTATGAAGCGAAAAGCACAGTGTGCTCTGATTGGTCGGCTGGAGCAGTGTGTTGTGATTGGTGTTTGGGAAATGTCCCGCCCCTTAACATAACCGCCAGTTTCAACACACTGCTAACTAACTCAACCAGGCCCCGCCCCTTTATTCTGCGCATGAATTATTTAAATGAGGAATATTGTGAAGAAACTCAAGATGGAGGCGTTTCAGGAAACGGAGAAGAACTGCTGGAGCGACTCTCAGATTACTGTACAGTACAGATACTGTAAAAATGAAATCACAAGGACTTTTCAAGCAGTACTTTTTTTGATTTTCAAGAACTACAATTAGAGAACTCGAACAATATCTTTATCTTTACGATTCTAAAAAACAGATATATAAAAATATACGAATAAAACAATATGGTACGAATAAAGAACTTTAGTGCAGAGAAGAGCAAATAGAAACGGGGCATAAACTTCTTACAAAATTATTATTTAAAAAACATGTAATAACACAAGAAAACAAAGGATTAAATGTGAAGCATTTTAATGTAACTAATTGCAAAGTAATTATATTGCAACTTAATGACTCGTTTGCACTAAAAATATTGTTTCTTTTTTAAGGATTTTTTTTTTTTTATATTTGTGTTCGAGTGCATCATTTCCATATATCACTTTATTCTATTAATCCTATTTAGTTTGAATTCATTTTTAGTGTAAATAATACATTTTGTTTTGTTATCTTAAACCCCCAAAATGGCAGGTGGTGCAACTGTCTGAAAAAGAAAACTATTTAAAATGGTGTCTTAATAATAAAAAAATTAAAAACTAAAGACTATGGCGTCATTTTAGGTGTCTACGGAGCCCCTTAGGGGACCTTTGCAAAAATAAAAATGCGTTAAATCCAACAGTGTTTTAATAATAATGGGGTTTTGATCTTGTGAAATATGAAATTTTAGTAGCCTACATTTTACTGTTCCAATCATTTTTATATGAGACAATATAAATATACTGCCGTAGCTAAATCCATTTTTTTAAAAAATAATTTTAATGTACCAATAGTTTTTTCATGAACCATGAAGTTTGGCGTATGACGATGCACACTGAACCTATTCATAACGCCACAGAGTTAAATTCGTTAAAGTGGACATAAGGCCTTGAAATATGACGCACTGCCCTAACGAAAGGCCAATTTTGAGCAAATAGATCTTTATTAATTCATGTGCATCCATACTGTTAAATTGAAATATGAATATGGAAACATTAATAAACTGTATAGCCTATGCACAATTATTTTATTATTGAATTATTTATTCATAAAATCATCACAGCCATCATGGGTTTTTTTTAGTATTCCTCATGTACGATAGATTCTGACAATTGAAACAAAAATCAGCCTTGTGTATTTGACATCAATTACTTAAAATGTAATTTTGTATTTTACTTTTCAGATTTTTAGTATCAAGTACAGCAAAACTACAGCACTTCCATGAGGCTATTTTACTGCAATCAACACAAAACGATACGTTATTAAATTGAATATATATTAATTTATTTACAAGTTTTGTGCTCACTTTTTTCTGTTTTATTTGTTGCACCCATTTCTGAATTGCTTTATTTACACCAAAATATTACACTAATTCAGAAATTGGTGCAGTAATTTCTAAATTTTATTTTATTTATTTTCATCTTCAGAACACAAATTAAGATATTTTTGATGAAATCTGAGAGACTCGTCCATAGACAGCAATATAATCAACACTTTCAAGGTCCAGAAAGGAACTAAAGACATCGTTAAAACAGTCATGTGACTGCAGTGGTTCAACCTTAATGTTATGAAGAGACGAGAATACTAATGAGAATACTAATATTAATTCAGTAAGTGCTGTTTTCAAGGGTTTTCCTGGACTGGATTTCAAAAAGTCTTGTACAGACCCTGAAATCTTGTTCATGCTCCAACAGCAACATTATACTCTAAAGAGAGTGTTTGTTGCCTGTATATAAACGCACGTCCATCTATCCGTGCGAAAACACCCAATCCGTGAGGAAGTGTGATTCCGGTTCAGACAGACAGTCGCTCACAGTGTTTTGGCATCTCTTTCTGTCCCGCAGGGAGCCCGTCAAACCCGAGGAGGGCCGAGACATGGCCAACCGCATCTGTGCCTTCGGATACATGGAGTGCTCTGCCAAAACCAAGGACGGCGTGCGGGAGGTGTTCGAGATGGCCACCAGGGCGGCGCTGCAGGCCAGGAAGGGCAAGAAGAGCAACAAATGCCTGCTGCTGTAAACGGACTGTGTTCATTTTATTCCTTTTAACTGAATCAGTTCATCTAGTGTTGAGAGTTTATGTCAGTATTTAACGCTTCGATTGAATTTGCCACATTCAGACTCGCCGTGAGCCGCAAACACACGAATATGCAACCGATCCGGACCAAGGTGCACTGCACACACTCGGACAGACTTGAAACTCATTCTTTTGTCTTTCACAATAAGCAGAATTTGGTATGTTTGTGTATTAAAGCCTTTATAAGACACTTTTGATGCGTTTTGTCATGCAGTGATTTACATCTACATTCATTCATTTAGTTTTTATCCAAAGAGACTTACAACTGAAACACTGATGTTGAAAACACACTGAAGGATTTGACCTTTATTTCTGCAGTCACACACACAAGAAACAGACACTGTTCATGAAGCTCACTCTGAAACATCATGTTCTTCCTCAGTGTTTCTGTCTTGTTTTCCAGCTCAAATATCTAAACATTCTTAAATCAAGATACATTTACTGGAGAAGAGAAAACATCTTGTTTAATGAAATGAAGTGAGATTTTGTTTATCTGCTAATAGAGTCAAAAAAATAAATAATTCAAAGTCAGATACATTATTTCCTTTATTTTGCTTCTCCAGTAAATGTTTCTTGATTTAAGAATGTTTAGATATAGAAACAAGACAGAGACACTGAGGAGGAACATGATTATTTGCAGTGTAAAAAAACGGGTTCATTATAGCTGCTCAAAACATTAGAGAAGCTCAAAGCTGATGGTTCGATTATCGCTGCTGGACGTCAGACCAGTCACTGGTTCTTCTTGGACGGCGCTCTAGCGTGAGCGATGAGCAGCGGCAGGAGCGCGAGCAGCGCTATCATCACGCCCAGCAGAGGGCGATAGAAGATCCAGCCGGCGGCGATGGTGAGCAGCGACAGCGAACAGGAGACGCAGAGAGCGAAGATCTTCAGCCCCGCCGACACCAGCTCACGCAGCACAGGAACACTGTCCACTGAACCAGAGAGACGTCACGACTCAACAACCACCCATCAGAGAGTGTGTGTGTGTGGTGTGTGAGTGTGTGTTACCCAGTGTGTAGATGATGCGTGTGCTCAGACTGACGGACAGAAACATGAGCGCCCATCCTCCGAGCCTCAGCGCCCACGTCTTCATGGCGTTCAGCTGATGTTCTCTAGCAAACACCTCCTGCAGTGAAACACACACGCACACGTCAGCAGCGCGACTGCAGCGGCGGATCCGTGTCATGTGACGTGACGTACCTCTGCTGACAGATCGCCCATGTACAGGATCTCCAGCGCGCCTCCGGCCCGCGTCCTGAAGGCCGTCAGCCGATCCGCCTGCTGCATGGCCACAATACTGACCTATACACACACACACACACACACACACACACACACACACACACACATGAACCCTTCCTCAAAAGCCTGATGATCACATTTGAGACACATTTGATTTTTCTAAAAAAAAAAATGTCTGGATAATCAAGTAATGTGAAGCTGCTTCAGTCCAGTAAGTGTTCATCACAAATATTACTAACAATATCAAAGATATTCTTACGTTTACTTGATAAAAATCAGTAAAGATTTCACAGGAAAAACAGCTGAAGGACGTTTGTTCAATTAAACTCAATCAGAGACAGAAGGACTGGAGGAGATTGTGTGCGACAGATTTATTTTATTTTCTCACAATTGCAAGTTTATATCTCACAAACCGTTTTGATTTTTTTTATTCTGTGGCAGAAATGAGCTTCCATAAGAATTCTGTTCTGTTCACCGCTGACACTGACTGACACTCGTCTGACAGAATGACTGTATTAGGTTTCTCCACAGGAGTGGAGGATGATGTCACATGCACAGAATAAGAGAGCTGATTGGCTGTTCTCACCTTGTGGGCGGGGCCAGGATAGAATCCGTCACCGCTGAGACCAGCGTAAGCGAAACGAACACGAACGTCACCGACCTGAACAACAACAAGACAACATCACCATGGATACAGCAACATTCACGTGTGTGTGTGTGTGTTCGCTCACCTCTGGACTTCGAGGGTTTGCTGTGTGGTAAAAATAATCGTCCTGCACCGTGAGGAAGGTGTTGAACACAGGAACAGGAAGTCCTGCGAGACTCAGCGTCTGGAAGTCATTGATCTGCTCCACCAGCCCTGGAAACACACGCGTGAGCAACACGTGACACGCCTGCCGCGGGACGAGGAAGAGGAAGAGGAGGAAGAGTGTGTGCTACCTTTGGACAGGAAGAGCCTCCCGACCCAGACGTCCGGAGCCACGACCGTCACGCTCTCCACCGCCATGGCACTGAGGAAAACACGACACACACGTCACACACACGCGTGTGCGACACATCACCGTTCACCAGACCGCGGCCGCTCACCTGGGGTTCATGTGTCCGACCTCCTGATCGAAGTGTCTGCTGCTGATGACCTCTGACTTCCACTCGGTGTCTGTAAGAAACACAAGCTCAGTGAGACGTTCCCGAGACACTGCGAGAAACAGCAGGAGGCGGCCGACACTCACTGTACGAGTACGTCGTTTCCGTCTTCGTCTCTCCGTTTTCCTTAATGTCCCTGAAAGGAATCAGATGAGCGTGATGAGTGTCAGTGAATCAGATGATGAATCAGTGTGATGAATCAGCGTGATGAGTGCGAGTGAATCAGATGATGAATCAGTGTGATGAATCAGCGTGATGAGTGCGAGTGAATCAGATGATGAATCAGTGTGATGAATCAGCGTGATGAGTGCGAGTGAATCAGATGATGAATCAGTGTGATGAATCAGCGTGATGAATCAGCGTGATGAGTGCGAGTGAATCAGATGATGAATGCGAGTGAATCAGATGATGAATGCGAGTGAATCAGATGATGAATCAGTGTGATGAGTGTGAGTGAATCAGATGATGAATGTGAGTGAATCAGATGATGAATCAGCGTGATGAATGCGAGTGAATGTGCTGATGGCCGTGTGTCGACCTGCTCTCGCTGTACTCCACCCACTGGTACATCTCCACCTGCCTCTGCAGTTTCACCGCCTGCACCGACACGCCGTAGTTTGGGTCGTACAGCGGCTGCGGAAACACAGAACCGTCAGTCCATTCCAGTCCCATTCACTGGCTCATAATTGCATTCAGTTCTGATTCTGATTCCATATCCATTCATTTGGATATATATCAGATACAGTAGATCAATGTTTCTCAAGGAAAACAATCTCTGAACTAATGCTGTAAACCAGGGGTTTTAAAACTGAGGTTAAAATTAACAATTGCTTTCATACAAACATTTCAGATTCACATAAGGCATTTTTTATAATCATAACATACCTATTTAATTATGTATCTACCCAAATTAGTTTTTTTTTTTTTTTTTAATATAAACATTTAAACAAATACAAATAATGTTTAGTGAAGTTGTGTTCAAGCATCGACTGAAAACAACACAGACAAAAATTTCATTTTTGTGTGAACTATCCCTTTAAATCCAAAGAAGGCTGAACACTAAAGAAAATATTTTGAAGAATATGGGTAACCAAACAGCTGGCCCTATTTACTTCCGTAGTATTTTTTAACCCATCAACTGTTTGGTTACTCATAGTCTTCAAAATATCTTCTTTAGTGTTCAGCCAAAGAAAGAAATTCATGACAGAATTTTTTTATTTTTTAGTGAACTGTCCCTTTAAGAGTCGATAATGTCACCTGTGCGGTCCGCAGGGTTCCGGTCAGATGAACCAGGCGATTGTTGTTCTGAGGGTCCAACATCATGTCTGGATGAAGAGACACGACCTGAGAGAGACCCTCATCCAGAGACGAGCTCGTGCGCAGAGCGCGACCCTACAGACACACAGATGATTGACAGATGGACTGACCGATTGATTGACTGATTGATTGATTGACTCTCACCTCATTTGTGAACAGCACGTATAATGACAGCACGAACAGACACAGGCCCGCGATCACGCCGCCCGTGCTCGCGCTCAGACGCTCCAGGAAACCCTCGGGTTTGCGCTCGTGAACGCGCGTGTGCTGCTCGCCTGAGAACTGACAGGTGAAGACAGCGTTATTACTGCAGCACTGAGCAGACTGCTCTGCTGGTGAATATTGGAGCGCAGAATTACAAATCAGACATATAAAGATGAATGACTTACTGCTTCAGTCATTCTGTGTGTTTCAGGAAGAGACAATGATCAGCGCGATCGCGAATGTGAATCTTTATCGTCCCAAACAACAGCTTCTCGCGTCTGTTTCTGATCAAACTATCGCTTTAAAACGACCTTAAGACGTGAAAAGGAGCGAAACTCACAAAACTCGACCGGTTCATCGGATCGAGGAAGTTTCTGGCGCTGAGCATGCTGGGGGATGTAGTAACTTTCGAGCTGAGCATGATGGGAAATGTGTATGCACTGTCAAAAACCGTCTCTTGTCATTGCAGAATGTAAACTATATTATCATCCATGTCTGATCTGATAAATGTGACTGTAAGGCATGAAGATATTAAGTTATTACAAACTTTAACATGAAGCTGCTTTGAATCAATGTTTGTTGTGAAAGTAGAGCTACTAAATAAATAAAATGTACTTTAAACTGAGTGCTCAATTCGTGTATGAATAATAATATATTGAGAAACATTGTTTATTTAAGTGTTATCTTTTATAGTTTTATTATTGTGAAAATGAATTGGCTCAAATCTAAAAATGAAGTAATATCTCAAACTAGGCTAGCTGTCACTCATAAAGCCGCAGATAAACAGAGAGATGGTGTGAATGTCAGTGACCCTCCATGACGTGAGGATTATGAGTTTAGGATAATAAAGTAATTACACACACACACACACGGCTGAAGCAGACGGATGAAGTGTGTGTTTCAGACGGTCGAGCGTCAGAATGCCGGAGTTTGATGTGATTGTTCTGGGAACAGGACTGAAGGTAAGAATCATCAGACTGGTTCAGACTGGTTATCGAGGAGTGTTGATGATGTTCCTGCTCAGTCATCTGCTTGTGTCCTGCAGGAATGTGTTTTATCTGGACTGATGTCAGTCAACGGGAAGAAGGTCCTTCATATAGACTGTAACCCGTATTATGGAGGAGAGAGCGCCTCTATTTCACCCCTGGAAGAGGTCAGCCGTCACACACACACACACACACACACACACACACATCAGCAGCAGCGGTCACTCGAGGATGACTGTCCTTGGGTCGTCTACTCTTGGGTCTTTAGATGGCTGTAGAGGCCGATCCGTGATCTCACTCTTTGCTGCAGTGTGGGCAGAGCAGAGCGCTGATCTTTGGTGGTGGTTGGGCTTTTTTATCTTATTCCTTGTGAAGCTGATGCTATTGCATGATGTGCAGTACCGTCTTGCATGGATTCCCGGTCAATCGAAGTTGGTACTGCATTATTACAGTGGCTTCCTCCAGGACGCTGATGTTGGTGCGTCTGTCCTCCCAGCTGATCCTCAGAGTCTTTCGTAAGGATCTCTGGTGCTATTGTTCCAGTGCCTGCTGTAGGTGGTCCATGACGTGCTCCATACAGCAGGGTGGGGAGGACAGCGGCTCTGTAGATCAGGAGTTTTGTTCAGGCTGTTAGGTCTCAGACTTCGAAGACACTTTTCCTGAGTCTGGCGTAGGCTCCACTGGCACAACTCAGGCGATTGACCTCAGAGTCGACGTCAGCTTGTCAGGAAAGAAGGCTGCTGAGGTAGAGGAAGTGGTCATGTTTTCAAAGGTGGTGTTGTCCACTTCTATGGTGGGCTGGGTAGCTGGCTGCTTGGGTGGAGATTGATATTGGACCTGGGTCTTCTTGATGTTTAAGGTTAGGCCCAGGTAAAGGCATTCAGGATGCCCTGTAGGTCTTCTGAGGAGTGTGCTGCGATGACGTTATCGTCTGCGTACTGGAGCTCCATGATGGTGGTTGACTTTGCTCTTGGTCTTGAACCTGTGAAGGTTGAAGAGTCTGCCATCAGTTCTGTACATGACTGGGATCCCCTGTGGCAGCTCTTCACCAGTGAGGTGGAGTATGGCTGCAATGAAGATGGCAAACAGGGTGGGTGTGATGATGCATCCCTGTTTGATCCTTGTTTCCACCGTGGAAGGCTCGGAGCCACCATTGCTGAGCTCTGTGACTGACATGCTGTCAGTATTCTGATATACTTGTCATGACAGCTGTACCTTGATAGTATGCTCCACAGTATGCTGTGCATTTGTCAGGACTATAATGGCAATGTACAAAGGCTGCCTTTATTCACAGCATTTTTCCTGTAGTTGCCGTGCTGTGAATGTCATGTCTGCTGTACCTCTGGATGGGCTGAAGCCACACTGTGATTCTGGGAGTACTTCCTCAGACAGTGGTAGCAGTCGGTTTGCAAGGACTTGTTGACAGGAGCGAGATGCCCCTGTAATTTCCACATTCAGCCTTGTCCTCCTTCTTGAATATGGTCACTATTAGAGCGTCCCTGAGCTCCGAGGGAAGTTCTTATTATTCCCAGACCTTGAGGATTAGGGCATGAATGTGGTACAAGAGCTCTGATCCACCTTCCTTTAAAATCTCAGCTGGGATCCCATCTGGACCGGCGGCCTTGTTGTTCTTAGCTCCTGATGGCGTCTTGTACCTCTGTTATAGTTGGAGGTCTCCCCATGTCTTCTCTGATGGGGATCTGTTTGGTAATGTCTATTTCAGTTGTGCTGTAACTGTTGAGGAGTTCTTGGAAGAGAACTCCTCTCCTGCCTGTCCTTTGTGCGCAGGGGGTTTAGGCCGCCCACGGTAGCTTGGACCTCTGGTGTCACCCGAGTCTGTCAGTCTCTGGATTTCCAGATCCTTGTCTGTCCACCAAGAGTTATTTAACTCCCTCACCCATCTCTGGACATCCGCCTTGACTCTGGAGTGAGCCAGCCTTTTGGCCTTGCAGGTTACGTGTTTCCGGTGTGAGTACGCTGTGCGCGTTTGGCTGCCGCTTCATACAGGGCTGTTTGTCTTTTTTTGTCCTGTTAAAATGTTTTTATGTCTTACATACTTCACCTGGACTTTAACTGGACAATTCATGTTATGATTCCCACTGGTGTGCAGAGGTGGTGTGCCCCACTATGCCACTTGTTGGGTGTTTCATCTGGCCTACATGAACCCGCCGGCCTGCCTGCCTGGCGTTGTTTGCGGTGTGAATGCTGTGGACGGAGTGTCTGCGTCTTTATGTCGAGTTTTCCCACTTGCCGTTTGCGGTCTGCTGTGCACTCGATCGGGCTCTGTGGTGAACATCAAGTTATCATCGAGTGTTCCCGTTTGTTGCTTGAGGTCCTGGAGTTTGCACTTTTTGGACGTTGTTGCATTCAATCTTCGAGGTGTAGTTTGACGCGATTTGCTTGCACGAGGGACTGTTTGCTGCAGTTTTACTCTACCGTTTCTGTTGCACAAACAATTTAGTCAAATAACTGTATCTGTCTCACTCCGGATTATGCATTTTATTTCAATACCATGATTATCTGTGATGTTTGATATGTACACTGTATTGTTTCTTTGTATTGTATACTGTGTTTTTCTTGTGTTTATGTTTTGTTTGTAAAGCGCTTTGAGCTCTGGAAAAGCGCTATATAAATTAAACTTATTATTATTATTATTATTATTACATCATTTTGCCAGGCATGAAAGTCTTTCCTTATTTCTATCCCTGTGTCATTCTCAAACTGGTATTTTCTGGATTTGTACCCAAGAATGGTTTTGCAGGTAGCAAGGATGGTAGACTTGATTGTTGTTTTTCCTGTTGGAGGCCTTCCCCAGGAGAGGCCTGATGGCAGTTTCATCAAGGCTGTCAAAGTTCAGCTGCCTCTGGCTCGTACGGTGACAGTCAGTGTTTGGAGCAGTGGTGTCTCCAAGATGCCTTAAATGTGTTTTTTAAGGTGTTTGTGATGGTGAGGTCGTACTGAGCACTAGTCGAGGAGCATAACTCACACACACAAACAATCTGTATTGTATAAAGCACTGTAGAAATAAAGACTTGACTTGTTCTTCTGAACAGCTTTATAAGAGGTTCCAGGTTCCTGTTCCTTCTACATCAATGGGACGCGGGAAAGACTGGAATGTGGATCTGATTCCTAAGTTTCTCCTTGCAAACGGTGAGAGTCGTGTGTGTGTGTGTGTGTGTGTGAGAGAAAGAGTGTGTGTTTGAGAGTGTGTATGTGAGAGTGTGTGAGTGTGCGTGATTGTGAGTGTTTGTGTGAGTGTGTGTTGATGCTTATGTTGACGATGGTGATGGTGATGTTGATGTTGATGTTGATGATGATGGTGTCTCTTCATCACAGGGCAGCTGGTGAAGATGCTGCTCTACACTGAAGTCACTCGCTATCTGGACTTCAAGGTGGTTGAAGGCAGTTTCGTGTTCAAAGGAGGGAAACTTCACAAAGTTCCCTGCACTGAGACTGAGACGCAGAATTCAGGTAATTTTTAATAATTGCCAATTAAATTTTATTTTTATACTGTATTTTCTATTTTCATTTTAGTCAAAGTTTTAGTCATTTTGTTGTGTTTTTGTTATTTTATTAGTTTTATTTTTTTTAAATATTTTTTATAGTTTTATGTATTTTTATTTCAGTGTTCACTTTAGTTATTTTAGTATTTCAATGTAAAGTAAACAAAGATGAGAACTGTTGCCTTGGCAAGTAACTGAAAAAAACATTTTTAATATTTTATCAGTTACGTTTCATTCATTTCACGTAACGTAAATATTTCTCATGGATGTGTTCAGTTTTAGTTCAGGATGATAACCCTGGTGTTTCTCTCAGATCTGATGGGGATGTTTGACAAGCGCAGGTTCCGTAAGTTCATGTCCTTCATCCTGAACTTCGAGGAGAACGATCCACGGACGCATCAGGACATGGACCCGCGCAGAACCACCATGAGGGACGTGTTCCGTCACTTTGACCTGGGCGATGATGTCATGGAGTTCACAGGTCACGCTCTCGCCCTTCACGTCAACGATAAGTGAGGATACAAACTCATACGATATTAGACTTTATTTGAAAGCAACACACTTCCTGATTCTGGAAAATATAGAGATAATGAACAGTATTAGTAAAATATTACATTGTCCATGCTGTGCTAATGTCTTCTGTTCTTCTGAAGCGAGTCTCAGACGTTACTCAGTTCAGTGTGTGTCTGTGTGATTTTGTTGACCTGTGAAACTGTGTGTCGATTAGTTACCTGGAGCAGCCGTGTCTGAAGACCATCAACCGGATCAAGCTGTACTCCGAGTCTCTGGCGCGCTACAACTTCAGCCCGTTTCTCTACCCGCTGTTCGGTCTGGGCGAGCTGCCGCAGGGATTCATCAGGTGAGATTCAGACATGGCATGAGACCAGTGAGCGCTCACACATGAAGCCTGAAAGACGCGTGTCGCTCCGCAGGCTAAGCGCCGTCTACGGGAACAGCTACATGCTGAACAGACGCGTGGACGAGATCGTGATGGAGGGCGGCCATGTGGCAGCGGTGCGGTCTGAAGGAGAGGTGAGCAGAAACGCACCTTCATCCGCCCCTCGTGATGACAGTGATGATGGTGATGATCTGACTGTGTTTGTGTCCCGATGAAGGTCTTCCGCTGTAAGCAGCTGATCTGCGACCCCAGTTACGTGCCGGAGCGCGTGAAGAAGGCCGGCCGCGTCATACGGGTCATCTGTCTGCTCAACCACCCCATCAAAAACACGCATGATGCCAACTCCTGCCAGATCATCATCCCGCAGGCGCACCTCAACAGGAAGTCAGGTGAGAGCGTCAGAACCTGTTGGCTTGTGTGTGGTCTCCGTCTTCAGCACGCCGTCAGTGTGCGTCTGGTGTTTGTGTGCAGATATCTACGTGTGTTGGTGTCCTACTCTCATAACGTGGCCACCGAAGGGAAGTACATCGCTGCCGTGAGCACCATGGTGGAGACCAGCAACCCTGAGAAGGAGGTTCAGCCCGGTTTGGCCCTGCTGGAGCCCATCATGGAGAAGTGAGCACCAAACCTCTCAGCAGTGGCGTGATGTACATGCGTGTCACTCACGGTACTTCTGTTCCGCAGGTTTGTGTCCGTCAGTAACCTGATGGTCCCGACGGACGATGGCCGCCGGAGTCAGGTAACGAACGCTCAAGTCAGCTTTATGTCTGCTGCGCTTCATACAGAACAGATTGTTTCACAGTGATAAATTCGATTCTGCTGTAAAGCTGCTCTAAAAAGACAACAGTGTCACGTAGAGCTGCACGATTCTGGATAACTTGAGAATCATGATTATTTTGTCTCAAACAGAGATTGCAATTCTAAACAGAAAACTAAAAAAAAAACATGTAATTTACTTTCTGAGGTTCTGACAACATTTCTGCAGTCTATTTAAAATGTTTAATTAATCTGAATGAATTATTTAAAAAATCTGTTTGAGTGAATGATTCAATGACTCACTCATAAAGACTTCATTACTGGATCAGTGTTTTTGAATGAATCTCTTAAATGAATGATTCAATGACAAATACATATTTTTAACAGTCACTTGTCGCCACCTACTGGTGTAATGATGTAATGAATACAATCTTTATTTGAAGCATCAAGTTACTTTCAAAAGGTGATTTACTTGATTTTGATGGCTACCGTAGACATCAGTGTTTATATCTGAACTATAAACTTTTATGTGATAATATGAATATTTGTAACAAAAATAACGGTACCGCGTGTTACATATCTATACATGACTGGGTGATGATCTGAATGTTCGCTGTGATCGTACTTTATTAAACGTAGAGCCGAATCGCTGTCATTTAGGAATGAGACCGTGTGGGTGTTTGAATCGAGATCGCCATCTTTTAACGATTAATCGTGCAGCTCTAGTGTCATGTGACACCAACGCCCGCCAGCACTGCTGATTATTGTGTTTTTCATTTAGATCTTCATCTCTCGATCGTACGACCCCACGACGCACTTCGAGACCGACACCGAAGACATCATGGATCTTTACCGCCGCATCACGGGGTCAGAGTTCATCTTCAGGAACCCCAGAGATGGCGACAGCGACTCTGACGAGTGAATGAGGGATCGTTCAGCCAAACGTGATCATTCTGTCATCGTTATCATTTGAACACAACTGAGAAACAACTGTCTGTGGGTTTTTGTCTGCCAGTGTTGTTTGGTTCCCAATGTTCTTCAAAATATCTACTGAATAACGAACGTCGTGCAGGTAAATGATGACAGAACGATCGTTTTTGGGTGGACGATCCCTTTAAGGGTCAGTAATTCCCCCTGCTGTCAGAAACATGAAACTATGTGCGAGACTTCAGCTGAATCAGGCTGCGTCTGCATTCATCCGGACACATTTGAAATCCATCCACACTTTCAAGCGTTTTCCAAAAGTTTCTCTTACTCTTAAAACATCTAACTGCATGAAAGCTAATAAAAGCTCCCTTAGATGATACCGTATCAAGTTCTCACGCTACTCTTCTGACACAAAATATCTCACCCTTTTACTGGTCACACTTAATCGGCATTCCACGTTTGGTCTAAAACACAAATCATGTTTGGCTGCAGTACATTTCCGGTCACCTTTGCAGGAATGTAAAATGAAGTCACATTTATCTTCAGCAACACTATGAAAGTGAATAGCACATATGGACAGATATCTATGGGTATGTTATGCGTCACATGACTAAACGTGCGCACCTTTGTTTTCACAGTCCAAAGTATAATATATATCTGCTTGAGAGAGCTTTTCGCAGGACAAAAATGCATCAAAATATTGAAAAAATGATGCTTTTTCACATGTATCTGGATTAATGTAGACCTAGCATTAGCTAATTTGAATCAATTCTGTCATCTATAGAATCAAACCAACATTAAATAGAGAAAGACACATGAACACAATGAAATGACTGATGGTAGTTTGTGCAGATCTTTTCTTGTAAACACTGATGTTTGTTGTAAGTGTTTCCTTCATTTGCATTTGCAGATATTCATGTTCTCCAACAGTAGTCAACTTCTGTTTCCTGTGTGTGCTGTGATGTGTGGTAGATGGTAACGCTGGTGCTAATAAAGATGTGATGTGATGACGAGTGTGTGTTTGTGTCTGAGCTCAGATTAACCCATTATCACAGAGGACAGAGAGATTAACAGCCTCAATCTGGGACACACACACGTTTAATACCTTTAATCTGTCTGTATTCTCTATACATTCATCAGCAGAACTCTGCCATAAAGACATTTACAGATGTCATGTGACACACATGAGGAAATGACATCACAAAACATGTTTCCTGCGTGATGCTGTCATTCGACGGCGCTCGAGGCCGGAGGGGGAATCAGCGCGGCCGCTACTAATCGCCTCTCGCTGGACAGGAAGTTGAACGTCGCACATGCGTTAGGCTGCAAGAGAAAGATTCAAACGGTGAACCGGCGCTGACATGTGGCTTTATACAGTGAAGAGAATGTGAGGGCGTTTACCGTGTCCTGAACCTCGACGGCGATGCCCTTCTTCCTCAGGGAGTCCAGCACGTTTGGATCCAGACGTTCAGTACGAGCTCCCGTCCCCAAAACCAGAACCTCTGCAAGACCACCATCAGTTACCGTTAGCTAGGGCTGGGACAATACGTCTCCATACAGCGGATCTGAATCGATCATGATGTTTTCTCTCTTGAATCGATTCTGAGCTTAGTTGTAACAGCAGATGGCGCTCTAGGCCAGTGTTTAACCACACGCTCAAAAGCTCACGAAGAAGAGTGCTGGACAGTCATGTCAGGTTAAACACTCCTCGGCTCAGAATGCTTTTATGATGCCAGATTAATGAAACACGGCCCACTGCAAACTTTTCCAACTTTTTAAATGATTATTTTACGTTTAAATGGTGTGTGTGTAAGGAACTGTAAGCAAGCAGAGTAACGTTACGTGTGTTTTAGCGCCATCTGCTGTTAAAACTGAGCTCAGGATCGATTCGAGAGTGAATCGCGATACATCGGAAAATATCAGAATCACTCCAGATTTTGTATCGCGAATCGAGAATCGATGTATTGTTCCAGCTAACTAAAGCCACAAAACATAATTTTCACTGCTTGAAACAAAATAAGCACAAACTGAAATATACAGAGCCCCACACATGACATGCAAAATATATTTCGTTTCAAAGAATTAACAATTCGTTCTCTCGTTTTAGTTAAATCGTGGCCTTGCTGAAATAATTCACTAAAACAAGGGAACAAATTATTACAACGTGGACATGATTTAGTAAAATGGGAGAACAAATTATTATATTGTCCACATGATTTGCTTAAAACTAAGGAACGAATTATATCGTCTGCACAGTTTACTTTAAAGCGAAGGAATGAATTTGTAAAACGCGCTGGTGTATTAGTAATCATGTGACTGAAGTGTTAATTCATTTGTGCGGGGCTCTGTGGAAATACAATAGAATATAAAAATAAAACGTATTTTATTTCAGCTAGTTGCCAAAGGCAACATTTCTCATTTTCATTTAGTTTAACTTGATGTACTAAAATAACTAAAACTGAACTGAAATAAAAACTAATAAAAATGTCAAACATACAACAAAATTTTAACTAAAATTAAAATGAAAATTATTCTAAATATTAATAAAACCTATAATAGTATCTCAGTCATACTAAAATAACACTGCTGCATACTGACTACTAGCTTTTACAGTAGTACACTACTAACGAATAAAGTTGTGTCCAGTTGAGAAATTAAACTTTTGATCAAAGAAATAACCCTGGAAAGAATTGCGATTAGATTAGCGACTTTTCACACCCCTTTACGACTTTTTTTCAAAAACGTGAGTAGCGACAAATTTAGCGACTTTTTGTTCTGCTGGTTAACATGTAGTCGTTTCGTTGTCTGACAGAACAGCTTTATTGCACATTCAGACATACATTAAAGTACAGAAGTACAGCACGTGAGCTCGGATTAGGAGAGAAACAGATGTGAAGTGACGACAGGAGGAACTTTACGTCGTTTAGCGACATTTAGCTACTTTCTGAGCAGCTGTTTTCCACTGCAGACAGCAGGTGGCGCTGGTGCACATGTGGAGGAATGATTTGCTCACCGATGCGCGGCTCCAGCAGATGAAACAGAGACAAGCTCTCCTCCGTGATGTCCGTGTGACGACCCACCTGTAACAGAAACACACAGTGAGCGCGCGGCGAGCGTGAAGCGCGAGGTTTGAGCTTCGATCTGCGCTCACGTTCCACTGCAGGATGGCCGGCGGCACCACGGCACACGGGCCCAGCACTCTGTTGCCGCTGATGTTGAATCCTCGCGGGCTGTAGCTGTAGATGATGGTTCCTGCCTCCGCCTCCTTCTGCATCACGGACACCGTGGTCCTCTGGTACAGCTCGTCATCGGCGGGGCCGAGCCTGTGGCTGCGCAGCGGAGCGACTCTGCAACAGATGCATGTCGCATTTAATACATCGCGCTTTCATTAAAGCATCTGCAGTTGCTTGTAAAAGGTGTTTTATGCATGAGTTTTCGCTGCATTTTACACTCTTCTGACCAGCAGGGGTCGCCAGCGTGTGGCGTCTCCAGCAATTCGAATCGAAAAGTGAATTATTTTGTGATGCTATTGATTCAAAGCTTCAAAAAGCTTCATTTTCCCCATCACTACCAACTTGATCTGTTGCGAACTCGGCGTGGGGAAATCTTTCGCTCTCATGCGAAAGTCGCAAACATTCGCAGATCAGCGGTAAATGTGAGCGCGCCTCACGGAATCTTTGGACGGTCTGTATTTCCTTCTACGTATTTCTAGTGGAATGAATTAATCTGAAGTAATAAATCAGCCGTGACCTTTATCTGATCAGACCTACAAAACTTTAAATATTTTCATAGAAAATTTTAAATAATTGTAGTATTTATATAGAAATATTTTCATTTTCTGGGTTAGCTAGACACACTTAAACATGCTAATTAAACTTAAAGGTCATGTGACAATGTTTTGTACTACACAGTGCGCAGTAGACAGTAAATACTACACACTATACAGTGCACTAGAGACACAGGACACACTCATTCTCATCTGCAGCGACACGTTTACCGGGTCAGAGCTGGAAGAACCCTCGAACCGAGCCGCAGTCCGTGAACGCATCCCGGTGACAGTAACCTCGCGCAGCTCACAGCGGCCATGACGCGCGGAACTCACGCGCTCGCGTGCACACGGACACATTTGACTGGCACACGCTGCCGGTGTCAACATCCTCGTCTGCCCATCTTAAGTTAAAAATCTAACCGCTTCAAACCTGTATATATTACTGTGTTCTCTTATATTCACAGTAGTCAGTTTTCACTATGATGTTATTTCAGCTCCAGCATGCCAATGATCATATTCTCTGTAACTGATGTGAATCAGCCTACAGTCTCTGAGCGCGATTATTTTTCCTGGAGGGCGCGTGACTGCCAGTGCGCGAGCCCGGTGTCGTGTTTACGGGACACGGGCTGCGGTTCACCGACTCGCGCGTTCACATGATCTGAACACATAATGATCGCGCTTCTCGTGTTTGTAACTCTCCTCTGAGTGCGCCATTAACGCGGGACGGACGCGTCAGTGCGGCGGAAACGGCCGTTTTGATGATGTATCGCTCTCTGTTCGCCTTCAGCTCTGCGGAGCGGAACGCGCTGCGCTTCCCCGCGGGAGAGACTTTCCTCATCCTCGAGCGCAGCAGCGCGCACTGGTGGCTCGCGACGCGCTGCAGCTCCGGAGAGACGGGATACATCCCCGCGACATATATTGAGAAAATACCGGTAAGATTAGGAATATTATATAAATATTTAATTATGTTAAATATGTTTAAATATATAATGTACATAGTTCATAGACTATATAGAGTAAATCTCAGGTGTATATTTTGATGTCAGTTCAATTTAGATAAGTTGTCAACATGCATGCATAAACAGAATATTTTATTTATTTATTCATTCATTCATGACATCTATTTAAAAAAATGAATATTTTTCTGCGTATTCTGCAGAAATCAGAGCGCTGCTCGTTTACACCGGCGGGTCGTTTTACTGCGTCACCCTATACACCCACCCACCCACACACACACACACACACACACACACATACAGACAGACACACACACACACACACACACTGTGACGCATATAGAGCCAACAGCAGTGAGACACACAGTAATATAGAAGAACTCAGACAATCACTCATGATTCTCATCTGAGAAGATTAATCTCTGATGAGCTGATGCCATCTGCGCATGCGCTCTGCCGCGGTGTGTGTAGCGATGATGATTTCCCTGTCCAAATCCAAATACACACCCTGCATCCCAATGTGCATACTATCCACACTATCCACCCTATCCTAGTATTGAATATTACTAGTGTCACATACTATTTAGGATGGATAGTATGCACATTGAGACGCAGGCACACACTTGCGGTCTTTGCACTTGACCACTTGTCTACTTGCATGACGTATTTCCTGTATTTGGCTCAAGTGTTCAAGTGTGTGATGAACTTTTGATGACCTGATGGGACACACTGTGTGTTGCAGAAAATGCAAGTTTACAGAGCTTTTTTATTTTCAGTACTTTTATTTTAAAATACACTTCTAAATGTCTGTTCAGTGGTCGCTGTGTAACTAACAGAAGACACCATTTTAAAACTGTGGTGCTTCTAATTAAGTTGCAAATGCACAAAATACACATACCGGCCCAATAAAATGTGGAACACTTTAGGTTTTACTACCAAATTATATGTAATATATAATTAATATCATATTTCCTCTTCTCTTCTCGTCTCATATTTTCTCTTCTCTTCTCTTCTCTTCTCTTCTCTTCTCTTCTCTTCTCTTCTCTTCTCTCCTCTCGTCTCCTCTCGTCTCATATTTTCTCTCGTCTCGTCTCGTCTCGTCTCAGGCTCCAGAGCAGGATGAGGTGCTGCAGTCTATTGATCGAGCCATTGAAGCCATTCACAATGTGGCCATGACCAACGGAGGCAAATACAACCTGGAGCAGAGAGACGTCCTGCAGTGAGTCTCACACACACACTGAACACACACTCACACACACTCACACTGAACACATGTGTTCATGTTATAATAATATATTTATATTATATGATAATTTTATATTGTTGTTTTTGTATATTTCTTATTTTCTTACATTGTTATATTCTTATGTTTTATTTATTTTTATTAGTTTTACATTTTTATTTTTATTATATTTATCTTTTATATTATGATATATATTTTTGTATATTTTACAGGAAGTTGATCCACCACAGGAAGGAGACACTGTCCCGCAGAAGCCCGACTCCATCCGGCCACAAGCAGAAAATCCCATCATCCTCCAGCGAGGTGTCTCTGAGCCGCACGCCGCAGCCGCCCAATGGCCTGAGCCGAGCCTACAGCTGCCAGGGCAGCGAGCCGATGTCAGAGCGCAGCGCTGGTGCTCCTGGACTGTATCAGGTACTGTGTGTGTGTGTGTGTGTTCATGTGTGTGTGTGTGTGTGTGTGCTGATGATGTGTCTCTGCCGCAGGTTCCTCCTCACCCTCGTAGAGCGGCACCTGTAACTCCGCCTCCTCCGGAGAAACACCGGGAGTTACGACGCATCGGTGGGTACGACTCGTGTTCGCCCCGCTCACGTTACGCCACACACACTTGACTGACTGAACATCTCTCTCTTTCTACAGACCCGGAAGTGCCAACAAGAGTTTCCTCAACAAGCCCCGCCCCCAGCTCTGTACCTCCTGCTGGACCCTCTCTATCTGTCAGCTCCACCTCCTTAGACTCCAGCTCCTCCCACTCGGCCGTTTCCTCAGATGTCAGTCTTCCCAGCATCAGCAGCACTCCGCCCCCTGTGCCAAAACGAGGCAAGGCTCCGCCCCCTCCTCCGCCTGACCGATCCCCCCAGGAAGAGCCTACAAAAAAGAGCCCAGCACCTCAACTGATCAGTGCACAGGCCCTGCCCCCTTCTCCAGACCCTTCTAAAAAGAGGCCAGCGCCTCAGCCAATCAGTTCACAGCCTGCTGCCGAATGCCACTCGGACGCGGAGTGGCCACTGGCCCCGCCCTCTGTTTCTCTCAGCCCCCTTGGTAGCCCCACCCAGTCTGCAGCCGTTCCCACGACGATCGGAGCGGAACTGATTGAACTGGTGCGCAAAAACACGAACCTTAGTTACGAGCTGTCGCGGGTTGCCGTGGGCGTGGTGGTGGGACACCTGCAGAGCGCTCTGCCGAAGGCGGGGCCGGAGCTGGAGCAGGTGCTGCTGTCACTGGTGGAGAGTAAGGTGAGTGTCTGAAGGCTCGTCTTGACTCCGCTGTAGTCTGTTGCTAACCCGCTGTCTCCTCAGGACCAGAGCTCGGCGCTGCCGCTCGGACAGGTGTGTCACGACGAGCAGCGGCTGCAGGTGATCTTCGGGGATCTGGCGCGTCACCGTGACGACTCTCAGCAGCGCAGCTGGGCGCTGTACGAAGATCACGCGCTCATCGCCTGTTACCTGGAGGAGCTGCTGCAGATACTGGTGAGACATTAATGTGTGTTTATGATGATCCTGATCCTACAGATGATTTACATCATAACTGTGTGTTTGTTTCAGACTGACGCCGATCCTGAGGTGTGCAAGAAGATGTGTCGTGTGAACGATTTCGAGGCGGTTCTGTCGCTGGTGTCGTACTATCAGATGGTGAGTCCCTCTGCTGATGATGTCATCAAGGCCCGTTCACGCCATAACTGTAACGATAACAATAAAGTTTTAATAATTGTAATAACTCTGAAAATAGCACAACTATAACGATAATGACACCAAGGAACGATATCACTGGAATCACTTTCATAACTATTTGTTTTCCAGATGATGAACAATAAAACATTGACAGCCAATCAGAATCCATCCTGCTTTAAAGAGCTCGAGCATTTAAAGAGACAGGCGACAAAACTGTAGCGCTTACAATAAACAGAACAATATTGTGCGTTATGTAGTTATCATTAAGGTTATAGGTGTGTTATTAATGGTGCTAGCCTTTGGCGAAGCATCATTATTGTTCTCTTTCATACTTATTATTATTCTTCTTCCACACAAAATTCGCCGCATAACTCATCCCGCAGCGTTTGTCATAGACCCACAAATGAGGTGTTTAATCGTGCAGATTATTGAGGAATGGTGTGCTATGACTTTTATAAGCGATCGGGTGTACGATGTTCACCCAGCCAGCGAAAAATCGGCCGAAAAATCCCATAGACTTAACATTGTGACAAACTTTGTCGAGTCATAGCTCTGAGCGAGGATTTCGTAGAAACATGTGGGTTACCGCGTTTGAAGAGGCTCACAGGCTCTGTAAGACCATACCTTTCAACATGCTACACATGCTAGCAATGAATACCTACATGCTAATAGCAATTACCTTAGGATTAAAACATGACACAAGTCAAAATGTGTTAGCATCATGCTAGCAACATGTTTAATCATGTTAGCAACATGCTAAAAACATGCTAGCAATGTGGTAATTATGCTAGCATCATGTTAACAACATGCTAATCATGTTAACAACATGGTAATCATGTTAGCATAATGCTAACAACATGGTAATCATGTTAGCGTCATGCTAACAACATGGTAATCATGTTAGCATCATGCTTAATCATGTTAGCATCATGCTAACAACATGGTAATCATGTTAGCATCATGTAACATGGTAATCATGTTAGCATAATGCTAACAACATGGTAATCATGTTAGCATTATGTTAACAACATGCTAATCATGTTAGCATGATGCTAATCAAGTGTGCCGAGTTTTGCCACTGTAAGCACCATTCGCATATTCTTCAGGAAATGTACATTCTAATTATAGTTATATGATTATTGTTATAACCATCATTAGAGTTACAGTTATGTGTATAGTTATCATTGTAGCTAATAGTTATCGCTGCAGTGACAGGTGTAGTTGTGGTTCGGTCATTAATGCGCGTGATCCTTCAGGAACACCGCGTGTCGCTGCGGCTGCTGCTGCTGAAGGTGTTTGGTGCCATGTGCGGTCTGGACGCTGCGCTCATCTCCACCCTCCTCAACTCCGTGTTGACCATGGAGCTGGCGCGAGACCTGCAGACGGACACTCACGGTCAGTCGCGGCTCTAGTTGTGGTGATGACGTGTCTGTGCCGTCCGCTGACGTGTGTTTGTGTGCAGAGCATGAGAAGATGTGCTACAGCGCGCTGCTGATGGCCATGATCTTCTCCATGGGCGAGCAGATCCCGCTGCATCACTACGGTAAGAGAGATGCTCGCGCCGTTAGACGCTCGGACGCCGGCAGTGTGAGTTTGACCGTGTCTGTCTGTCTCAGAGCATCTGAACGCCGCGTTCCTGCAGTTCCTGATGGACGTGATTGAGGACGGTCTGCCCTCCGACGCCACCGAGCAGCTGCCCGATCTCTTCATCAACCTGCTGCTGGCCTTCAACCTCCACCTGAGCGGTGCGAACATCACAAAACAATCAGTGTCAACTGTGTCAATGACCATTCATCTTTATTAACGACTTCAACTGTCACATTCATTTGTGTGTTTGCTGCCCCCTGCAGTACCGGAGACTAACATGGTGATGCAGGCGCTGATCAAGAGACGCAACGTGAAGATTCTCACTGAGAAACTCTTATTACTGCTCAACAGAGGAGGTGAGACACACACACACACACACACACACACACACTCAGGCTCAAGCGAAATACAGGAACAAACTGGTGTGACGTCATTGCGAATAAAATCAGGCCAAAATGAAGTTCATTTGGAGTTTCTGGAGTTTGAAACGGCTTGACTCTGGCTGGTAAACCTTCTGAACTCCCATTGGTCCATGGTGATGATGTGATAAGTGGGTGTGGCTCTGAGGCTCCGCCTTCTCTGAGGTGTAAATCTTCTCCGGCTCATTTCTAAACATGAACACACCGGAGAGACGCTTTATAATAGAATCTGAAGCTGTGATTCTATTGAAAGAGACACTGACACTGATCTTCATGTTTAATACTGTGAAACTGCTGCTTTAAATCAATCTAGCACATAAAGTGCTGTATAAATGAATGTGACATGAATCTCAGAGCTTCTGCAATGATCAGATGCTCTCTGAACTGCTGTTTTCTCATTTTTATTGTGTTTATTTTGTTATTGAGAGGAAAGTGCAGCACATATTTATATACTTATCTAAATGTGTGTACTGTTGGGATGTTCACTAACAGTCAAACTTCCTTTTACCGAAAAGACTTTGGCGTGAGTATATCAGGACCTTAGAGCTGCTGACACTGTGTGTGTGTGTGTGTGTGGTGTGTGTGTGTGTGTTGTGTGTGTGTGCAGAGGATCCCGTTTGTGTGTTCACACACTCTCCTCCCGCTCCGCACGCCGTGCTCAAGTTCCTGCAGGACGTGTTTGCCAGTCGAGACACGTCAGATATCTTCTACCGCTCTGATCTGATGGTGATGATTGACATCGCGGTGAGGCAGATCTCAGACCTGTCGCCTGGTGATCGAGTGAGACCCGCTGACCCATCTAGAGCATGTGTGCGTCTGGCCTGTGCGAGCGTCATGTGACCGTCCGTCTGTCTGTCTGTCTCCTCAGATGCGGATGGAGTATCTGTCTCTCATGCACGCCATCATGCGCTCCCACCGACTACCTGGAGCACCAGCACCGGCTGCCGGACCTGCGGGCGGCGCTGCAGAGGATCCTGGGAGAGGAGGATTGTGGGGAGGATCCGGGCTCGAGCGCCAGCGGACAGATGGACAAACTCATCGTGCAGCAGATCTACAAGGAGTTTCCTCAAATCTGTGGGAACTGAATCTGTAGTTTAAGCCGGATCAGTCGAGATCAGGGAACGCTGTTCCTGGAGATCCACCTTCCTGCAGAGTTCAGCTCCAGCCCTGATCAACACCTGGATCAGTTGATGAAGCTCTCCAGGAGCAGACAGCTGTGTTGATCAGGGCTGGAGCTGAACTCTGATCAGGATTGGGCACCCCTGCTCTAGATGGTGTTAAACTGCTTCATATCTTTCATGAACCTGTAGAAACAGTCTTAAAAACTACTGCAAACCTTCACTAAGCGCTTATCAAGTATTACTGTGATGTTAACACCTCTTCAGGCCATCCCTCACTGTTAAACCTCACTAATCCACTTCTATTAGTGACCTTCAGCTTTAACCCTCTAATTACTAACCCTAACCCTTAATCGTGACCCCTAACTATCCTCACTAGTTAGTGGAGTATGAGTTTACAGTATTGTCACATCGATGTGTTTATCACGCACTGCAGGCGAAGCGTCTGTGTTTCACAGGTTTGTGCTCTTGTCTGTCATAAACATCGGATGCAGATTTGTGCTAAATGATCTATTTTTCCTCTTTCCAGTTTTTGTTCAGAAGGGAAACGTGACATAATATATTTTTCTTAACGGTGAAAGACTAATAAAATGCTGCCATCCTAATGCATCTAAACGTGTCTGTGTGATTTATTTTTTAAACCTATAATGTAGATTGGAAGCCATTTTAGCCACATAAACAATCATGCCTTTGTTTGCATATCATAATTATGCTATAAAAAGTTTAAATGATGAATACTAAGTCATTTGTGAGATGAAAAGGCAAAATTCTGACAAAAAGTCATGAATTAAGTCATAATACGCGACAGCCGCTTATGTGATGTTTTAGCAGCGATTTGAATAATTATACATGAAAAATGACGAGGACATTTTTATAGATCTCTGATTAAAAATACTAAAATATATATATATAAATAATAATAATAATATATTATATATATATATATATATATATATATATATATATATATTATAAATAATATAATATTATATTATATATATATATATATATATAATATATATAATATTATAATCAGCTCCGCCCGTTCTAGTCCCGCGGGTCCGTCGGTGAAATAGTTCCGGGTGAGTATGTGGGTGAAAGGTCGCGGGTGAGACGGAGACGTTAGAAAGTCGCCGCTAAAAACAGCTGTCTATCTGTCATTTGTCTGTCATTGTGTGCATTTCAGACAGACACATTAAATCACCCGGATTTCTCTCTGATTTCGCCGAACTGAGTCGATCATGTCGAAGCAGCAGCCGATCAGTCCGCTGAAGAATTTCTTCGCCGGTGGATTCGGGGGAGTTTGTTTAGTGTTCGCGGGACACCCGCTGGATACCATCAAAGTAACAATACTCATTATTATTCAACTTATTTATTCTAATTGTTAGTTATTATTTAATATTCATAGTTACTCAGTCATTATAGTTTTAGTGTTCACTGGATACTATCAAAGCCAAACTATAACAAACTATTGGTCTTTAAGTGTATGTGTTATTGTCAGTGGGGATTTAACCCTGGATCGTGACCTTTGACCTGGATTTGTTTACTTGGGTAAAGTTGGTTTTATATTCACACATTCGGACTTATGATAAATTCAGACTTTCTAATAAATGTGCAATAAATTAATGTTTGCGAATTTTAAGCAGCGACATGATATTGACAACCAACGATTGTCAACTTACAACATTTTTCACAGTCGATCAAAATAGGCAAGTATTGTTTTAATGGCATATTTACTTGTGAATGTCCACTGAATGTCCAATGTAGTGTGATTAACAAGGCTATTGAATACGGATGTCCGAATGTGCGAATATAAAACCAACTTTACCCAAGTGATTTGTTTGTGTAGCCAGTAGTGTCTTATTGAACCGATGTGTTGTCATGTGATTGTCATGCGCAGGTGCGACTGCAGACGCAGCCCAAACCCCGTCCAGGTGAATCTGCGCTTTATCGCGGGACGTTCGACTGCTTCAAGAAAACCCTGGCGAAAGAGGTACGAGTGTCTCACTGCATCTGTCTCACTACATGTCTCACTGCACCCGTCTCACTGCACCTGTCTCTCTGCACCTGTCTCACTCAATCTGTCTCTGCTCCTGTCTCACTACATCTGTCTCACTGCACCGTCTCTCTTCACCTGTCTCTCTGCACCTGTCTCACTCAATCTGTCTCTGCACCTGTCTCACTGCACCTGTCTCTCTGCACCTGTCTCACTCAATCTGTCTCTGTACCTGTCTCACTGCATCTGTCTCTCTACACCTGTCTCACTGCACCATCTCACTGCATCCGTCTCACTACATCTGTCTCACTGCACCTGTCTCACTCAATCTCTCTGCACCTGTCTCACTGCCCTGTCTCACTGCACCTGTCTCCTGTCTCTCTCTACACCTGTCTCCTGCATCTCTCTCTGCACCTGTCTCACTCAATCTGTCTGTACCTGTCTCACTGCATCTGTCTCTCTACACCTGTCTCACTGCACCCGTCTCACTACACCTGTCTCACTGCACCTGAACTGTCTCTCTGCACCTGTCTCACTCAGTCTGTCTCTCTACACCTGTCTCACTGCATCTGTCTCTCTACACCTGTCTCACTGCACCCATCTCACTGCATCCGTCTCACTACATCTGTCTCACTGCACCTGTCCTCACTGCACCCATCTCACTACATCTGTCTCACTGCACCTGTCTCACTGCACCTGTCTCTCTACACCTGTCTCACTGCATCTGTCTCTCTACACCTGTCTCACTGCACCTGTCTCACTGCACCTGTCTCTCTACATCTGTCTCTCTACACCTGTCTCTCTGCACCTGTCACCTGTCTCCCTGCACCTCTCTCACACCTGTCTCACTGTCTCTCTACCCTGTCTCACCTCTGTCTCTCTACACCTGTCTACTGCACCTGTCTCTCTACACCTGTCTCTCTACACCTGTCTCACTGCATCTGTCTCTCTACACCTGTCTCACTGCACCTGTCTCACTGCACCTGTCTCTCTACACCTGTCTCACTGCACCTGTCTCACTCAATCTCTCTCTCCTCACTGCATCTGTCTCTCTACACCCTCACTGTGTCTGTCTCACTGCACCTGTCTCTGCACCTGTCTCACTCATCTGTCTCTCTCACCTGTGTCTCACTGCTCTCACTGCACCTGTCTCTCTGCACCTGTCTCACTCAGTCTGTCTCTCTGCACCTGTCTCACTCAGTCTGTCTCTCTACACCTGTCTCACTGCTCTGTCTCTCTACACCTCTCACTGTCTCTCTACACCTGTCTCACTGCACCTGTCTCACTGCACCTGTCTCACTGCACCTGTCTCTCTGCACCTGTCTCACTCATCTGTCTCTCTGCACCTGTCTCACTCAGTCTGTCTCTCACACCTGTCTCACTGCATCTACACCTGCTCACCTGTCTCACTGCACCTGCACCTGTCTCTCTGCACCTGTCTCACTCAGTCGTCTCACCTGTGTCTCACACTGTCGTGTCACTTCTCACTGCTCCGCAGTCCGTCTCTCCACATCTGTCTCACTGCACCTGACTCAGTCTGTCTCTCTACACCTGTCTCACTGCATCTGTCTCACTGCACCTGTCTCACTGTGTCACTCGTGACTTTGCTGCAGACAGCCTGACGGTGATGCCTGTCTGTCTCTGTCTGTCTCTCAGGGTTTGCGCGGGCTCTATAAGGGCATGGCGGCACCCATCATCGGAGTCACGCCCATGTTCGCCGTCTGCTTCTTCGGCTTTGGACTTGGAAAGAAACTGCAGCAGAAAACACCAGACGACGTTCTGACGTGAGCCGCTGCAGATGATCAGATCTTTTAATTCAGTTGAAGCCCGTTTCTGCCACATAACAAACAAAATCATGCATGCGATTAAAAAGTTAAAATTATGAGATAAAAGGTCATAATTATGTGAATCATAATTTTGACTTATTTTGTCATATGTCATCATTTCACTGCTCATTTCATAATTATGACTTCACAGAGTGTGCCATACATGAGTGTGATTCCTCTGTGTGTGTGTGTGTGTGTGTGTGTCAGGTATCCGCAGCTGTTCGCGGCCGGTATGCTGTCAGGTGTTTTCACCACGGCCATCATGGCTCCAGGAGAGAGAATCAAATGCCTCCTGCAGGTGAGAGGCACACACATGCTTCACTGTTCCACCTGCGACCCGTGTGTGTGTGTGTGTGTGTGTGTGTGTGTGTGTGACGACTGTGTCTGTGTGTCCAGATCCAGCAGGCGTCCGGCGAGGTGAAGTACGCCGGGCCGATGGACTGCGTCAAGCAGCTGTACAGAGAGAACGGCATCCGCAGCATATATAAAGGAACGGCTCTGACGCTCATGAGAGGTACAGACACTCGCTGCAGTGACGCGCCGCCGCCTACAGATGGAGCCGCTCACACACCGCTTCCGCTCATCCACATTATGGTCAACATTCGTAACTTGTCATTTGCTTCCACTTATTTTAACTGGACAAAAACAGTTATTTTAATGGTGACACTTTACAATAAGGCTCCATTTGTTAACATTATTTGAATCAGGGATATATATTGTTAATATATAGGAGGAAAAACAACACTGTATAAACAAAACACAATCATCATGCCATTAGAATAGCAAAACAAACACTCGCATGTACTATAAAAGAAAAATGTAAACAAAGTCCTGTTAACATTTATTATTGTAAAATGTTAATTGGTTCATGTGCAGTTCAGGGTAATATAAATACATGACAGTTGAGAGGCTCTGAAACGCTGATGTCAGATGATTGACAGCTGTCACTCTCTGTCTCAGATGTGCCGGCCAGTGGAATGTACTTCATGACGTACGAGTGGCTGAAGTATTCGCTCACGCCGGAGGGCAAGAGGTCAGACGGGTCACACAACCGCCGCTTATTAATATTCAGATATTCATCTGGCCGGTCAACTCTGTGCTGCTGTCATGAGCTCCGGCTCTGTGTGTAATAAACTTGTCGTTGCCTCCAGTCCGACGGAGCTCAGCGTTCCCAGCATTCTGTTTGCCGGCGGGATGGCAGGGATCTTCAACTGGGCCGTGGCGATTCCTCCCGACGTGCTGAAGTCTCGTTTCCAGACCGGTGCGTGAGACGCTGTCATGTGCGTCAGCGGCTTCGTCCGCAGAAGGTCTGACGTGTGTTTGTGTTCGTTCCGCAGCTCCGGAGGGCAAATATCCCAACGGCTTCCGGGACGTCCTGAGGGAGCTGATTCGGGAGGAGGGCATCGGCTCGCTCTACAAAGGCTTTACTGCTGTGATGCTCCGAGCGTTTCCGGCTAACGCGGTACGACAGACTCCATAACCCTCCCTTGAACACGTACAGGGTCACATGAGGGTCAGATTTTGTAATGCATCTTGGCATCTTCTCAATTCTCAGGTTTAAATTACCATAAAACATACCACGGATGTAGAAGATCATGTATAAATACACGTTTTACACGTCATTATCTTTTCATGTTTACAGTAATGAGAATGAGCTGAATTCTCATGAATGTCACAATACAAAAAATAAGCTTTATTTTCTAAAGATATCATTTCTTTTGATTACAGTTTTTGTTTTTGTTTTGTTTTCGGTGAAATAATGGAAGCCCATTTCTGCCATAAGAGGAAAGAAATCATGTTTGGCAAATCATAATTATGATATAAAAGGTCAATTATGACGACAAAGTCATAATTTTGACTTATTTTGTCATAATTTAAAGTTTTAATCCCAGTTGTGAATTTTTACTTACATAATTGATGTCATAATTTCCACTTTTTATGTCATAATTACTACTTAAATTTATGCTTTTGTCATCATTTCAACCTTATCTCACAATCATGACTAAGTATGACATATTTTCCTCTTTTTAGCTCATAATTACAACTTTTTAATTTAATAATTCGCTGTTATGTCATAATTTTTAACTTTTTATCTCACAATTCTGACTGACATTTCCTCTTTTTAGCACATAATTACGCTTTTATCTCATAATTAGAACTTTTTAATTTAATAATTCACTTTTATGCCATAATTCCAATTTTTTAATTGTGACATTTTATATCATGATTATGATTAACTGAAGGCTTCCATAGGAAATGTGACCTGGACGTGTTTTCCTGAGATTCCCCACATAAAAACTCAATAAAGTCAATCGATCTGTCCCATTACAGTAGTTCAATAACACTGACTGTTTTCTGTCTGCCTCAGGCCTGTTTCCTGGGGTTTGAAGTGGCCATGAAGTTTCTGAACTGGATTGCTCCAAATCTGTGATCCAGCGGAACCGAACCAGATCCAGATGATACGACAGGAGAACACGCGCGCTGTGGACGGTGTACGGATCGATACGGGACGGTCCGAACAGAACAGCGCGACAGACTGTAGCACATGTTAATGAATGTCTCGCTGCTTTATGATTTATTTGAGAGGATTTTAATCTGTATTAGTGCCTTATAACGGACTGTGAACCAATTTCTGCCTTCAGGGAAACTGAATGTTTGTAATGTAAAATCCATTAACAGTCTGTACATGAGCACGTGTCGTTTACAGTACGGTCTGCCTTCGGCCCTCATGACAGGAATTCAGTACACAGTCAAGGCCTGTTCTGTTTTAATTGTTTTGTTCGTTATGTTTAATTCTCAGTTATCATCACCTACGTCATGTTCATAAATAAATGTATATTGATCATTTTCATAGGATGCTGTATTGATTTGTGTGTTTCTGTTGAGTTTTTCCCGCCTCAGGCGGCGCTTCCCGCCACTGTCCTCACGTCAACTCACCTCAGCGCGTTCTACAGTTTAATGTGAGTGAATGAGCGTGCTCTGTGCAGATTTAACGGTCTCTTTTAAGATAAATGTGCTGATTAAAATTGTTTAACATGAAAGGAGTAAATCACTGACTTGCAGTCGTGATATTTTTTCAGGACAGTCAATATTTTCCGCTGCGATGGACACTGTCGATCCGTCACGAGTCGATGGTTCTGCCCACTGGGAAGATCCCAGTGAAAAACAGTCATTTGACGATTTACTGAAAACTGGGCGGTTTGATGCACAGACACCGGGTGTGGTTGTTTCTGAAGCGTGTTTGATGTTTGTGATTATTGACCGGAGCGGCTGCTGTCCCACTCAAACGCCCGCCGGTTGACGCTCCGAGAGCCGCCCGTGAAAGCACCAGATGAGCGTCGACGGCGGGTCTGACCGACCTGCTGAAGGGATACACGCTGGAGGTGCTGAAGCAAGGCCCGCGGACCTGCTGGAGTTCGCGGTGCAGTACTTCACCTGTCTGAGGAGCGGCGGACTCCACCCGTCCCCGTCCCCGTCAGCAGCGCCCCATTACCCGGTGAGAAGCCGGTTGATTTGGTTCCGGCGGGTCTGACCGACCTGCTGAAGGGATACACGCTGGAGGTGCTGAAGCAGAGGCCCGCGGAGGAGTTCGCGGTGCAGTACTTCACCTGTCTGAGGGAGCGGCGGAGCTCCACCCGCGGCAGCAGCAGCCGCTCCCCGGTGACCCGCGGCGTCGCCTTCGACCAGGACTCCGCGCCGACCGACTCCAGCGAGGAGCAAGAGGAAGAGGAGAAGGTGGAGGAGGAGGAAGATGAAGATGTCTTTCCAGATGATTTCACTTTCAAAGGTGGGCGCGCGGAACTTATCTTTATGAACTTGTAAATTAACTTATAAAGTTATATCTGATTCTATTTTAAAGTTCCAGACTTTTGTCAACCATAATCAAAGTTGTTTACATAATCATTTAGTTCTCGTTGTTGGTTTGCACATGAAATATAATCAGATGCTTCAGAGACACTCAGAACATGTTCAGATTCAGTCTGTAGATGTTGGGCACATTTAATTTTAGTTTTACTCCTGTTTTATCTTTCAATAATTGTAGGCCTATGAGACAGTGACCCCTTTCTCTCTCTCTCTCTCTCTCTCTCTCTCTCTCTCTCTCTCTCTCACACAATGCAGTTTTTTTCAATTCAAAAGTGCTTTATTGGCATGTCAATTGTTACAAAGTATTGCCAAAGCATTTCTATCATCAACATACAGTGAATCACATGTACATATGGAAACATAAAAAGCAGAACGATCAATCAATCAACATTTAGAATTCTATGAACAATTTAGAATTCTGTGTGTGTGTGTGTGTGTGTGTGACACACTGATTTATCGACTCCTCCCTCTTTTTGTGAAAGGTATCAATGTATCTTGCTGCTAGTAGGATACAATCTCTTTTTCACCTAATAAATGTTGAAGTTGTGTTTTATTGTTTACTTTTATGAAGTTAGGGCAAAGTATTTCAAGTTTTGAATCAAATGTCTTTCTGATTTCCTCATAGTTAGGGCAGCTGGTGAGGAAGTGTTGCTCTGTGTCCAGTACGGGCAGATGCGTCTCTCTCTCTCTCTCTCTCTATTCTGCTGTGCTGTAGTCGCTATTTAGGGCCAAATAACATTCAAGTTTACTTTGTTTTTCTGTGGTTTCAGTCCAATAGGTCAGGTAATTGTCTTTTTGTGCTTTTGTAATTCTGTTTGAAGGTGTCAGTGTCCTGAGGCTGGCTGTTGTTTAGTCGTGTTAGTTTGTTTTTGCAGCATCAGGACCATCTGGATCAGGGCTTTTTTCAATGTTCACTTCATGGTTTTTAAGGGCTTTAGAATGATAAGAGTTGGGTCACTCGTTTTTAGATGTTTCCAAAATTTGATGGCTCGTTTCTCAATGTGGATTAATAGAGGGTACCTGCATGCGTTGTTCGGTGTGTTCCTCTGGACTCTCAGGATACTCTTACAGAACTCGGCATGCAGGGCTTCTGTTGGGGTTTTGTCCCATTTGTCAAATTCGTGGTTCAGGAGAGGACCCCAAACTTCACTGCCATATAGTGCAATTGGTTCTGTGACTGATTGGAATATTTTGAGCCAGATTCTGATTGGTATTTCAATTTGGATTGATCTTTTGATGGCATAGAAGGCCCTTCTTGTTTCTCTTTCAGTTCATTCACGGTCAAATTTAGCTTTCCAGTTGCACTTATTTTCAGCCCGAGGTATGTGGCATGATCAATTGACCCTTCGCGGGGAGTTTGATTTGACAAGCGATCTAACCAATCATAATGCCGAATCTGCCATTTTGTCCGACAAAGCAGTCAGGAGTTACAAGATTAACCTCAGTGGACTTAAACTTGAAAAATCGTGTGTATTGTCGCCTTTCCGCGTTTGAAACAACATTCCTTCTGATGTTCATTCACGTTTACTTGATGCTATAAAACAGTGGTCACCAACCTTTTTAAGCCCAAGATCCCTGACCTCCACCTTTTTGAAAGACAAGATCTACTTGATAGAAAAAGACAGCCCGATTGTATTTAGTATTTTTTTTCATGGTCATTGTAGATTCTGATTTATTTATTTATTTTACAAGCAAATTGGCCTATTCCGATACTGGTTGCAGATATTTATTATTAATATTATTATAATAAACAAAAATACATAGCCATTTCAAATTAGAGGGAACCGCTGCTTTTTAATTACAATCCAAACAAAGATGCTACGCACATTGCATGAGCAGTTGCTTTTTAATTTGAATTAGATTTAATTTCAAGATTTAGAGCAAAAACAGAACGGTCTGACTTTATCGTTGTGAAATTATAAATGCTACACACAAAAAAAGCATGAAACAAAAACAGCAGGCTGAATGGGACGCAAATTCACTCTCTGACAGCAGGTGGCGCTTATGGAGCAGCAGTGATACAGCGTTTCCTTGGTTACCGCTGTAAACAAAGCTGAAATGTGCTAATAATTAGCTACTTTATTCGGAGGTAAGAGGAAAATAAAATGCCATTGCCATCGAAATCTTCCTGAAGACAGTAATTCCTTTTAGAGATGAATTCATAATCCTTCACCCCCAATTCAATATTTATATTTTCTTCCTATATTTCGATCATCGTGAACGGTGAGCTGCTCTTTTATAACATAAAAATAAATACAAAAATACAGTACAAAGACTGGAGAAATGTAATGTATTTTTGTACTCATATTTCTGTTATTTTCGCGAGCTGCTGGAACAGTGATAAAGATCGACCGGTCGATCGCGATCGACGGGTTGGCGACCACTGCTCTAAATGAACTAGTAGGAAGAGATGATCGGTTCACGAGCCGTTTGAGCTGAGGTGCTACAGCGATCTGTCACGACACATTAAAGAGCCACAAAATGGTTTTTATTGTTGGAATTTCTTTTTAAAAAACTACACAGTTTTAAAGCTGGGAATTTGTTTAATATCATAAGTAACCTGCTCTGTCTTGTCTGTCGACGTGTTGTCAGTGTCCTCTTTGCTCCGTGATGCATTTATCACTGTGTGTGGAGTGACAGCGCCACGGCTTGTCGGACAAAGCAACAGTAACTAAGGGGGGCGCGTCTTTGCGAAGGGTCAATTGTTTTCATACCAAGGGTGAAAATTGTGTTTCTTTCCCTGACATAGGTCTTTTCTGAAACGTTAGAATTTTAGTTTTAGTTGGGTTAATAGTCAGGGCCCAGGTCTGACAGAACTGATGCAGGATGTCCAGGTTCTGCTGCAGACCCTCTTCTGTTGGAGATCATCTGCATACAGGAGGAACTTTATGTTGGAGTCATGTAGCGTGAGACCAGGTGCTGCTGATTGTTCTAGTTGTTTTTGCCAATTCATTAATGTAAATATTGAAGAGGGTCGGTGATAGTGGGCAGCCCTGCCTGATACCTCGCCCTGGAGTGAAGAATTGTGCTTGTTTATTGCCAGTTTTAATAGCGCATCGATTATTTGAGCACATTGTTTTTATAATGTTGTATGTTTTACCCCCGATACCTGATTCTAGAAATTTAGACTGAAGACCTTCATGCCAAATTGAATCAAAGGCCTTCTGGAAATCTACAAAGCAAGCAAAAATTTTGGTTTTGTTTTGGTTAACGTATTTGTCGATCAGGGTGTGTTTGTGAAGATATGGTCTGATGTTCTATAATTTCTCTCTCTGTCTCTGTAGCTCCTCCTCCCAGTAAATGCAACAGACGGGTATCAGGTAAAGTGTTTAAAGTGTTTTAATGATAACCCTTGAGCTGTTAGTCGTGCTGTCGTGTGAGTGTGTGAGACGCTGTTCCTCAGTGTGTGCGGAGGCTTATAACCCTGATGAAGATGAAGACGAGGGCAGCGAGTCGCGGGTGATTCACCATAAATCAGAGGCACAGCGTCAGCGTCTGCAGGAGGCCTGCAAGGACATACTGCTGTTCAAGACGCTGGAGCAGGTGAATACGAGCCTTCAGACACTGTGGACGTGTGGGACGCCGGCGGATATGTGACGCCTGTCTGTGTGTCTGTCCCAGGATCAGTTCGCAGAGGTGTTGGACAGCATGTTTGAGGTGCTGGTCAAACCGCACGAGTGCATCATCAATCAGGGGGACGATGGCGATAACTTCTATGTCATCGAGAGGTGAGACGATCCTGCTTCCTCAGACGTCCCGCAGCAGCGGATGCTGACAGCGTCTGTCTCTCTGCAGGGGTGTGTTTGATATCCTGATCCAGAAGGACGGCGTCAGCCTCTGCGTGGGCTGCTATGATAATAAAGGCAGCTTCGGTGAACTTGCCCTCATGTACAACACGCCGCGCGCTGCCACCATCAGGGCCACTCAGGAGGGGGCGCTCTGGGCGCTGGTGAGGTCACTTCCTGCACTAACAAAATGTAGCGTTTTGTAAGCTTTCTAGACTGCTTGAAGAGTTTGATGAACGAGTCCTAGTGACTGTAAAACTCTTATTTGTGTCGTCAGGACAGATCCACGTTCCACAGACTCATAGTGAAGAACAATGCCAAGAAGAGGAAGATGTACGAGCGCTTCATCGAGAGCGTGCCGCTGCTGAAGTCGCTGCAGGTGCGTCCAGTCCAGATCTTCACCTGCGCTTGTGTCGTTCGCCTCATGACACTCTCTCTCTGTCTCTCAGCTCTCCGAGCGCATGAAGATCGTCGACGTCCTGGGGATGAAGAGCTTCAGAGACGGAGAGCTGATCATACGGCAGGTGGAATACCTTTGGTTCTCTCACAAATTACATTTTTTCCATTTTAATTTGTCTGGTTAATCAGAAAGCATAATTAATGGAAATCCATTAAACTTTTAATTCAACAATAATTTATTAAAGGTTTAACAAAATGTTATTTTTATGGCTCTTTTTCCCCAAATTCATTTTCATGTCTAATCAACAATTGAACAAATTATAAAAAAAAAAATCGTTCTCTTTTTAAATAATAATAATAATAATAATACGGCCCTATGAAATGCTTTATTTTTTCAGAAATTCTTTGTTGTGTTCAGGGTTATTATAGTTACAGCTGAAACTGACACTAAAACCATGAAAAACATTTTCATTATTTGAAATAAAATAAAATATAAATACTGTA
Source organism: Culter alburnus (assembly GCA_028476615.1). Classification (NCBI taxonomy): domain Eukaryota; kingdom Metazoa; phylum Chordata; class Actinopteri; order Cypriniformes; family Xenocyprididae; genus Culter; species Culter alburnus. The sequence goes on from JAOTNS010000380.1 coordinate 101,153, forward strand.
AACTCATTTCTCATTTTCATTTAGTTTAACTTGATGTACTAAAATAACTGAAATTAAAATAAAATTAATAAAAAACTATATAGAATTTTTTTAAACTAAAAATTACAAACATTAAAATGAAAATATAAAAATAAAAACTGATTCAAAATATTAATAAAAACAATAGTATCTCTCAATGACGCTAAAATAACAGTAGTTGTGAATTTATGATTCAATACAAATTATTATTATTATAAAATGGTGGTAATCAAACCAAGGCATGAAACAGAGAAAATGTAATCGAATGAAATATTTTTGACAAACAAAGTGAATTTTACTGACATAGAAAAGTTTTAATAATTGTAATAATTCTTTGATAGGTACATTCTACTGTTCAGTAGTAATATATAACCCAACATTTTGTGCTTTAATATTCACACACACTAGTCCATATCGCCATCTGATTATCCAAAATTGTGTGACATTCCACGTTATACAGCTACGTCCATGTCTCTGACTGTAATGCATGATTCCGTCAGTGTTTTCCGCATCACAGGAATCATAGGGCCGTATTCGTCATGTGGTCATGTGAGCGTAACGCAGGTGTCCTGTGGTTCCTCTCAGGGCGATTCGGCCGACTGCTTCTACATCGTGGAGTCTGGAGAAGTCCGGATCATGATCAAGAGCAGAGTAAGAACCTCACGCACACGGACACTCGTCCTCCGCCCGACTCTCGCTCACTCACTCGTCTGTCTGTAGACTAACGCAGGTCAGAGGTCAAACCAGGAGGTGGAGGTGGCGCGCTGCACGCGGGGCCAGTACTTCGGCGAGCTGGCGCTGGTCACCAATAAACCCCGCGCGGCGTCAGTGTACGCGGCAGGAGACACCAAGTGTTTAGGTAGGAACAGCAGACTGACGCTCGCTTGTGTTCATATAGAGATAGAGCTGCTGCTGCAGACGTTCAGGTCCTGGACGGATGAGTGGAAGTGATGTACTTGTGTTAAAGGAAATATTACGCCACTGTAAGCAAAAGGTGCACCTGAATATAAATCGGGTCCAAACTGCATTGTTGAGAGAAAGAAAACACATATTAGTCACGTCGTTTCTTAACAAGCATTAGGTACGTTTATAGCATGTCATAAACTTAAATCTCCTGCAGTAAGTATATTATCGACACAAACTCCTGGTAATGGTGATTTGCTTTTCATTCGGAATATTGAGGCCAACTCATTCATCCGCGGTCCTCTCCTCACTATGGCCTGTCGTGGCCGTCTAACATGTTCCTCTTCCACGGTCTACGCGGTCTTCTATGCCTGTGCGGCTTTTCATGCTCGGTCTAACTTGGCAATGTTACGGCTTATGCAGCATTCTTCACATACTTTAACCCTTTAAGACCGGATGGAGCGCCGGCGCTCCCATTTGCGTGTCTCTCTTTAAGAGCCAATAAAAACTGAACACATATAGGTAACACAAAAATTCTTATTGCATACAAAACCAGAGCATTTACACGTTCAGGTCAAGCCTACAACATGCTTCTGTTGTGTTGTTTTCACCCTCTAATGAGTCTGAGTATTATGCGTTTACAACAAAAACAGCACAGCAGCTAACTGAATACAAATATGTATATTTCACGTGCTCATAACTTCATGAAAAATGCACAGATCATAGATTCTGATGATTAAAATGAACCCAAAACCAACCTAATATATCTCGTTGATCACAAGATATTACTCACGGAATGATTTAACATACTTGGCTAAAAACATGTCTCTCATCTTTTCGGTATGCAGCGTGTATCCAATGTTCCCGGACCCGTTTCCATTCGTTTTCCAATGTGGAATAACAGAAAATACTCCTAACGAGTGCTGAGAAGTGCCTCTAAACCGGAGTTTACCGCCCGTGAGCACCACCTGGCTGCGAAAAAATTAATAATTTATTAAACTATACTTTATGCTATCACCACAAAATGAATTGAAACAGATGCAGCTCACATGTAGGAGGGCATCATCAAAAAAGAATTATATTATAAATTATATATATTTTTTTGTCTTTTATCAGCAGTTTCTCAGCATGAAAATATCCAAATGTAAAGTAATTTATATTTTCTAAAAGTGTTCTATCAAATGATACCTACCTTTTGACTCTCCTTGCTAGAGTTTTGGAGTTATCAGTCTTTACTTTTGTGTTTGTCACTCAGAAAAAAAAAACTCTACAAAAGCCTTCAGGTCTTAAAGGGTTAAGCTATGGCATAATGATTCCTTCTGTTAATGATTTTAACATTCATATCAAAGCCTGTATATTTCAATTATCTCTTTCTCTTTTTTTACTAAATATTTTAGGAACGTTATCCAAAGAATCCTCCAACTGGTGCATGTTTTCTTTCCTTTCTCAGTTCTTTTGGGGTCGGCTCTGCCCCTGCCTTCATCTTCAGGCAATATCTGCAAAAGTCTGCTATTGCACTATGGACGGGGCCTACGCCAAAGAACTTTATCATTCCATCTATTCAATATTAATTGAATACAAAATTAATCTTATTCAAATGTTTCCTTGCCTCCTGAGTGTCTCAGGTAGAACAAATATCTGCCAATGAAATCAGAAAAATAAATAATTCAAAGTGAAAACAAGATTATTTTTCATTGGCAGATATTTGTTCTTGTTTTCAGCACAAAGTTTTTGCAGTGACCATTGATTTCAGTCAGTGTGTTTGAGTGCAGGTTTTCTCTGTGTTTGTCAGTGATCGACGTGCAGGCGTTCGAGCGTCTGTTGGGTTCCTGTAAGCAGATCCTGAAGAGGAACATCTCGCAGTACGAGCAGCAGCTGGTGGCCGTGTTCGGATCCAGCATCGACCTCAAACACTGACCTTCACCAGCCTTCAGTTCTTTACAGTTCAGTTACACTCGATGTACAGCATGCTCTCGATTACCACAGAAAATACGGCACATTTATATATTCTCACTTTCCATAAAAGCATCTGCGAATGATGCAGCTGATAGTTCAACTCCTCTCATGATCCTGTAAGGCCAGTAAACAGTAAGAGACGCAACAATAAAGCTGTTTACATGGATCAAACCCTGAAGGAACACCACCAGACGTTCATCTTCTTAATTAGAAGCGCTTCAGCAGAAACACTTCACATTTGTACTCTTCAATCTGGAAAATCTCAGATTTCCAGTTTACAAAAGCAGAAATCACGTTTGCAGACAGAGACGTTATTTTCTGTAGTAACAGACATGAGGTGCACAGAGCTTCAGATGTTTCCATCCCAAACAGTGGCGGCTCGTGGGTTTTAAAATAGAGGAGGCACACTAAATTCTAGTGGTCTGGGATCCCCTGCTGATTATTATTATTATTATTATTACTAGCTTAACTGCTTTTAATTGGCTTTTTTTCTCATTTAGACAGAAAATGACATATACAGCAAGATAATGCAAACATAATTTCACTCACCTATCACTTGAAGCAAACATCCATCCCTCCTTAAATGTCTGTGTTAAAAGAGTGCGTCGGGCCATTTAGTAAAGCTGGCTGCTGTAGCCTATATTGGAGTCTTCCTTCATTTTTAATTTGTAGAAACTGTTTGAATGATAGCTTGGTAAATTAGTTGGCGATCAAATGGTCAATATTGTTACTCTCCATAATTATAATACTTGGCAGTTCAAAACTAATATCACATTATTCACTAAATTTACGTCTCTGCGATCATTGGTTGATAGACCAAGAGAGGCTAGCCTTTTTTCTCAACTCTCCTAAGTGCTGAATGTAAAACACTCGATGGTGATTGGCTAATTTTTTACCAACTGAGGCACAAGACAAGCTCGGCTCAGATTCGGCACATTCATGAAAGAACAGCGGTGCTTTCGATTTCAGTAACATGTTATAGTGTTACAGCAGTGAAATTACAAACAAAAATACACATTCTGAGACATGAAATGAAATGAATAACTGGGAATTTTATTAACATTAAATCATCCTTCATCTCCCATTTTCTCCTCAAAATTTTGGGTAGGCTGTGCCTCCCCTGACGAGCCGCCACTGATCCCAAACAAACGTTCCTTAGATTCCTTGTTTTCCAAGTGATGTAGATTCTCATCTTGATATATTTTCTAAAAACACTGATTCATACAACTGTTAGTCTTGATATTTACCCTTCATTATACTCAGTGTATTATTTTGATGAATAAACACTGAAAGAGTGACAAAAACAAATTTTATGGACTTTTTTTTTTTTTATTTGAGTAAGAAAATCTTAAGAAAAACCCACCAAAGAGCTGCCAGCCCCAAAGTCTCACAAGTATTTACATCACTGCAGCGGTTTGATTTAAAATATTTACAGTCCGGCAAACCAGAAACTCCATGATCCTGTCGGTTTGCTGCGGGTGATCGGAGACTATCTCAATGTTCAATCCTCTACGGGACCACATGACTGGTTAAAAACACATTTATGTTACAATAATTTCTATGATTTGTTCTTCAAAAAATAGACTCAAAATCAACAAATGAAGAAAACGTCACGCGTTGCTCAAGAGAGTTGTGATTTTTTTTTATTTTCGCCCAATGAAGCATTTCCATGAACAAATGAAATTGATCAATAAATACAAACACTGCAGAGACATGAAGTCAGACTGGTGAGGACGGAAGCCAGATTGAAAAAAGCTCAAACAGGTTATTATTGGAAAGATGGTCATGGACCTGTGTTGCAACACATTTTTCCAGAGATGAATATGGCAAATTAGAAATTGGACGGTAATTATCTAGGTTAGATGGATCAGCCCCTGGTTTCTTAAGGGTTGGAGTAATAATAGCAGATTTGAAAGAGGAGGGTACAGAACCAGAAACAAGTGAACAGTGGATAATTTTAGTAATTAGATAAAGATAGTAAGTAGGCTTTGACTAAGTGAGTTGGTAAAGGGTCAAGCCAACACTTATATTCCTGGATAAGACCCAGTATCTCCACATCAGTTGGTAATGAAAACGTAGAGAAAACAGAGTGTGGGTTCACATGAAAAACTGGACAGTGGAAATCATATACTTTATCCGCAGCCAGTACTAACTCCGATAGAAAATCAGCAATCTCTTTAATAAAGTCTGTATGGTGTCCTGGTGGCCTGTATACAGTAGCCAGCACAAATGTCAACTTACATAATGTTACGTAAAGCACCATCACTTCGAAGGAGTTCTATTTGAAAGACTTTTGACTAATACTGTAAATATTACTATAAATTACAGCAACACCTCCCCCTTTTCCTTTCTGACGAGGATTGTGTCGATAATCGTAACCTTGAGGGCTAGACTCATTTAAAGTAATGTAATCGTCCGGTTTTAGCCAGGTTTCTGTCAAACACAGCACATCTAGATTATTGTCTGTGATAATATTGTTTACAATAAGTGCTTTTGAAGAAAGTGATCTAATATTTAACAACCCAAGCTTTATCATTTGTTTATCATTATTATCTCTATTTTTTATTTGTTGAACATCAATTAAATTTTTACCATTTAATGGGTTTGGAAGTTTTTTGTTTTTACTATTTCGGGGTACAGACACAGTCTCTATGTGATAATATCTAGGTGCAAGAGTTTCTATGTGTTGGGATTTATCTGACTTCTGTAACATGAGGCAGCTAGCAGACGGTCGGTTTAGCCAGTCTGTCTACTTCCTGTCCTGGGCCCCAGTTTGTCATGTTTTAGTTCTGAGACTATGTGCCATATTACTAGAGAGAAGAGCAGCGCCATCCCGGGACGGATGAATACCATCTCTTTTCAACAGGTCAGGTCTGCCCCAAAAACTTTTCCAATCATCTATGAAACCTATTTTATTCTGCGGACACCACTTAGACAGCCAGCCATTGAGTGATGATAATCTGCTAACCATAGGCGCCGATTTATGTTTCTGCCGGTGGGTGCCCAGTGCCCCACATCACCCCCCCACCCCATTACATTATATTATACATAATACATCCATTATATTATAAATCCGCGCTTAGTTTCCGTAGTCCCTAATGGTCTTGTGGTAGAATTTTTGTTAATGGAGTCAGAGGTTCAGCCGTGCTTTAATTATCAGTGGTTCGAATCTGCCCTCATATAGTTTTTTCCTCATTAAGTTCAAAGAAGTTCATTAATGTTTGTATATCAAGAGCAGGGACATGTTTGTACATTTTGTTTGTGATTTCCCTGGAAAGAAGTGGCTCATGTCTGAGCCACAAAGTTCCTCAGCATGATTTCAAAAACAACATGTTTCAGCGCTAGTTTGCTTCTTATTTAACCCAATTATAATAATAATAATAATAACAATAAACTACAAACCCTATTCCAAAAAAGTTGGACACTGTACAAATTGTGAATAAACACAATGCAATGATGTGGAAGTTTCAAATTTGAATATTTTATTCAGAATACAACATAGATGACATATCAAATGTTTAAACTGAGAAATGTATCATTTTAAGGGAAAAATAAGTTGATTTTAAATTTCATGGCATCAACATATCTCAAAAAAGTTGGGACAAGGCCATGTTTACCACTGTGTGGCATCCCCTCTTCTTTTTATAACAGTCTGCAAATGTCTGGGGACTGAGGAGACAAGATGCTCAAGTTTAGGAATAGGAATGTTGTCCCATTCTTGTCTAATGCAGGCTTCTAGTTGCTCAACTGTCTTAGGTCTTCTTTGTCACATCTTCCTCTTTATGATGCGCCAAATGTTTTCTATGGGTGAAAGATCTGGACTGCAGGCTGGCCATTTCAGTACCCGGATCCTTCTTCTACGCAGCCATGATGTTGTAATTGATGCAGTATGTGGTCTGGCATTGTCATGTTGGAAAATGCAAGGTCTTCACTGAAAGAGACGACGTCTGGATGGGAGCATATGTTGTTCTAGAACTTGGATATACCTTTCAGCATTGATGGTGCCTTTCCAGATGTGTAAGCTGCCCATGCCACACGCACTCATGCAACCCCATACCATCAGAGATGCAGGCTTCTGAACTGCGCGCTGATAACAACTTGGGCTGTCCTTGTCCTCTTTAGTCCGGATGACATGGTGTCCCAGTTTTCCAAAAAGAACTTCAAATTTTGATTAGTCTGACCACAGAACAGTTTTCCACTTTGCCACAGTCCATTTTAAATGAGCCTTGGCCCAGAGAAAACGAATTAGTCATTTGAACATTTCATGTTCAGTGGTGAATGTGAGTCATGTGACTCTCTCCTGGTACAAAGGAAGCAGTTCATTGTCCAGCATCAGTGCGTCTGATCTCAGTCTCTCTCTACCCTCTGGAGGTGGAATATCAGGATAAAAACACCTACAGCTGTGTGCTGAACAATCCCATCAGCCACCAGACTCAACATCTGAACATCACTCAACTCTGTCACACATGTTCAGGTACGGCAGCGCTGATGATATTAGCGTTTATTGACTGAGCTGATCTCACTTTGATGTTTTTATTCCTCAGTCCACTGTTGTGGTCCTACTGAAGCTGTGATCCGATTGGTCCTCTCTGCTCTGGTGGGCGTGGCTACTGTCATTCTTGTGGTTTATCACATCAGATCCAGAAGAGCTGAAGGAGATCAAGCACATATTCACACATCAGGTACATGATTAATGATGACTGATTCAGCATATATTAATATTGGTGAGATTGATTCATTTATGGCTTTACATGTTCATCTTTTTAAGGAAGTGCTTAAATCTGAAGCAGAACGCTGAACTTTAAAGATTCTTCAAGTGTGTTTTTGTCATAATAAATACTGATGATTATTTGAGCTTCTCTTTCAGTGTCAGATTTGTAAAACTCTTATTTGTAAGGCTTTATTGTTCATATTTCTCTCAGAGACACACAGATCTCACTTTACTACCCCTTCTGGGTAACACAACAAAAGATTATACTGTGGTATTGTTGAAAAAGTTAGTTTCAAAAGTTCAATTTTCCTTGGCGTTTGCACATGCAATAAATGAGCGGGCAATATCCTAATATTTCGTGACATCACATGAAAGGTAATTTTCAAAAATCCATAATAGGGGCACTTTAAGAGTTTAAAACTAATCATACATTTAATAAGATTAGGGGGGGAAACGCCCTTTATAAAGGTAAAAAAAAAAAAGTGCTCTGAGTAAATATCACACATTTAAATATACAGTATCAAAGCTGCAATATTCTGAAAATTGTTTCAGAATAAATTATATTTACACCAAAAAAAAAAAAAAAAAATCCTATTTTATCCAGACAAGCAACTTTTTTTACTTGAACAATTAATGAGCGATTTACTTGCCCTGATATATGTCATCAACATTATAAAACTGTACAATGAGAGAAACAGCAGATGGCTATTTCAGGAGTATCCTCAAAAACTCAACTTCTTTAACCCTTAAATGCATACCTCGGGTCTTTTGTGACCCGGGACGTCATTCATTACCCTCCTCCTCGTTCATTTTTTAAAGTTAGACATCAACCTTCTTGGTATTCCTCAATCAATTCATTATAAAGAATATAACAAGAAAAAAATCATAAAATTATAAAAGAATGCCTATTTTTGTATTCATTTTTTGTAAAAATTGTATAGGGTCGCAAACGACCCGAGGTGTGTATGAGTGTACATATATTTTTCTGCACAACAATAATTGAATCTTAGATGACGGAATAAGTGTGATTCACCTTTATTCCACAAGGTGGCAGTATCTGATACACAATGCTGAAGTGACGTCATTCAGACAGAAAACGAAATAATAATAACAACATGAAATTGCTCAGTGATTTACTGCAGAGCAAGTACTGAACGCAATGAAATATGACTGTAACTGTTACTGGATTGATCTGGTGAAGCTGTTAGTGATCGAAATATTGATTTTGAAGATGTTGAAAATGAAATAGTTTTGAGAATACGTTTGAGATCGCGAATGGGCTCATATTCGTGACCAGAAACATAAAATTAGCCCATTATTTGCTGAATTTACTGGGAAATGAGCTCTGACGAGGACAGTGATGATGGCATAAAACATCTGCTCAGAATGAGCCCTTTCAAGCTCCAAAAGGTAACAAAATACGATTTATTTTATTCTTCTGTAATCGTTACTCTAATATCAGAGGAGTTTTATATTATTGCGACAGGTAGAGATCCTTCCATGTTAGATATGGATCCGGGTCGATAAAGACCAGAATATGTAAGAATGACTGGCGAAACAGTCATGCATTTAAGGGTTAACTTATCTTTCATTATATAGCGCTTTTCACAATACATATTGTTTCAAAGCAGCTTCACAGTGACAATAGGAAAATTATTATCGAGCTAAAGTTGGTTTTTGATTGAATCACTTCCGTTGTAAAAAATGTTAATTATTACTTTAGGGCCGCTTAAATGACACCTTTCCTACTGAAAACTGAATACCTTTAATGCATTCTTGCCGTTCATTTACGTGTTTAGTCTATAGGTTTGTGTGTTTGAGTGTGTCTCTTTCTCCATCTATTTGTGTATATATATATATATATATATATATATATATATAATATATATATATATATACCCAGCCAGCAATGACATGTGGGGCCCAGATGAGGGCTTCATGGGCGGCAAATGTGGGCCCCATTATGGGCTTGCACCCGGGATCCACATTGGGCAAGCCGTGGAAGCCCAGACGTACTAAAAGTGGGACCTGTAAGGGTACTGCATGGGTCTTAATTGGGCAATTCATGTCAGACCCATTTGGGCCCCACCTGCCCAAAGGGGTCCAAAGTGGGCTTTGCAACATGGCTACACAGATGGGCTTTAAATGGGATCTGTAAGAGTCTTATGTGGGTCCTAACTGGGCATTCATGCCAAACCCATTTGGGCCCCACCTGCCCAAAGGGTTTTAAAGTGGGTTTGCACCCGGGATCCACATGGGGGCCAGCCGTGGATGCCCAGATGGGTTTTAAGTGGATCTGTAAGGGTCTTATGTGGGTCCTAACTGGGCAATTCATGCCAAACCCATTTGGGGCCCACCATCTGAAGGGGTTTAAAGTGGGCTTGCACCCGGGATCCACATGGGGGCCAGCCATGGATGCCCAGGTGGTTTTAAGTGGGATCTGTAAGGGTCTTATGTGGTCTTAACCGGGCAATTCATGACAGACCCATTTGGGCCCCACCTGCCCAAAGGGGTTTAAGTGGGCTTGCACCCGGGATCCACATGGGGCCAGCCATGGATGCCCAGATGGGTTTTAAGTGGGATCTGTAGGGTCTTATGGGTCTTAACCGGGCAATTTGAGTCAGACCCATTTGGGCCCCACCTGCCTAAAGGGTTAAAGTGGGCTTGCACCAGGATTCAACCGTGAATGCCCATATGGGCTTAAAGTGGGCTCTGTAAGGATCTTATGTTGGTCCTAACTGGGCAATTCATGCAAGGTAAGCCCAACCATTCATTTAAGGAAACAATCTAAGAAAAATTAAAAATGAAGAATGAATGTAAGTACAAGATAAATACAAGACACTTGATGCTTTGAACTGCAAGAAATATATTAAATTGAACAACAAAAATTATCTTTAAAAAACAATGTCACAACATACGGTAAACTAAAAAATATATTTTAAAAAAATCTCTGAAAAAAAACCCTCCAAAAATACAATACAAAATACACTCATTATATAATACATTGAACAACAAACATAATCTTTAACAATTTAAATTTTACAACGTACCGGTAAATAAATAAAAAAAATATATTTTTTAAAAATGTCTGAAAAAAAGAAAACAAAACATCTCTCCAAAAAATACATCCAAAACAGTCATGGCGTTTGTGTTGTCGATGTTCTTTTTTACCCATAGATAAATGAGCAATATCACACGAGTAGCCGTGCGATATGGCTGTATATCAGCACGCTGTGATTCGTCCGTAGGTAATCACTGCGTGCTGATATACAGCCATATCGCACGGCTACGAGTGTGATATTGCGTTTATACAACAGTTCGACGGCACGACTTCGGTAAAGTTGGTTTTATATTCGCACATTCGGACTTATGATAAATTCAAACTTTCCAATAAATGTGCAATAAATTAATGTTTGCGAATTTTAAGCAGCGACATGATATTGACAACCAACGATTGTCAACTTACAACATTTTTCACAGCCGATCAAAATAGGCAAGTATTGTTTTAATGGCATATTTACTTGTGAATGTCCACTGAATGTCCAATGTAGTGTGATTAACAAGGCTATTGAATACGGATGTCTGAATGTGCGAATATAAAACCAACTTTACCCAAGTGACGGCACGAGTGTGTAAATAAATAAGAACAACAACGAAGTGTCTTTAAAACCCTCTTTGTGCAGCATTACTTCCTTCCGCCACGGATTCATATCTCAAGTTGTCAGTTGGACCAAGCCTCCGTTACTAACTCTAAAACGTCACTTTAGAACTAGTAACGAAGGAACGTCGAGTCGCTTCATTGAAACACATTGAATTTTATACAGTATTAGAGAGAGAGAGAGAGAGAGTAGGCTATTACCTGTCTGATATATTGCATTACATTCATTCTTCAAGTCGATGTCCATAATATTATATCCATTATAAAAGTCCGTTTGAATGTCCTCTGAGGAAAGCGATCTTTGTATAACACCACAGCGCTAAAAACAACTTCCTTTGCAAAAGTTCCTTTCAATTTAAAAGTCTCTTGTGCTTCACTGACTCATTCCTCCTGTAAAGTGTTGCCGCCATCTAATGGCGTATTAATGTAACTTTCACTCAATCCATATTACTTACTAATGGACTATTTATATAAAATAATATTATTGAACAACAAATAAGCACAATTGTACAGTTCAGTCAAACAAAGCACTAGTTATTTACAAAAAACAAAAACAAAACAAAAAACATTTACGCTTGTATGTGGGTTTTACAAATATTTAACGAATGAAAAGGATTTTAAAGAGCTTGTGACAAAACCTCTTAACTCCATTGGATCCTCAAACTGTCAATCAAACCTCATTACCTCATCAAATTTAACATAGCACAATTCGACTTGCTCTGGAACAAATAATAGATTAATAAAGACCAAAGATTGCCTGTTCTATGTACTCAAATTGAATAATGTCTCATGTTTAACCACTATAAGAGCCAGCGGCAAATCCACGAAGCACTGGCCGAGATTAAGCTGTTCTCGGCAGTTACAGAAGTACTGAACGGCCGCTGACGCCCTGGAGCTCACATCTCTGAAAACGTCAAAACAAGTTGTAAAATAGGCGCTGTTATTAAATATGAGTCACATATTTCAGGTCTAAACAACTACATTCTCGCCTAAAAACTATTAAAACTACAGTTTGTGGTACAACAAGTAGTATTTGTAAAAATTGCGGTTGATTTGGTCGGCTGCCATGACGGTCACTTCAAGTGGAGTGATACAAACTGTGAAAAGATAGGAGGAGTGCTGTTATCGCTGAAATATCGCATGGCTATCAGCCAATCAGATTCGAGAACCAGACAGAACTGTTGTATAAATATATTAAGACCCATATATGTGTTCCCAGTTCAAACCCATGCCAACTTGGCCCATAAATATATCATGCAAGACCCATATACGTTTCCCAGTTCAAACCCATGCCCACTTGACCCAAAAAATTATATGCAGGACCCATATGTTCCCAGTTCAAACCCATGCCCACTTGACCCATAAATGCATTCAAGACCCATATGTTTCCCAGTTCAAACCCATGCCCACTTGGCCCATAAAATTTTATGCAGGACCTATATGCATTCCCAGTTCAAACCCATGCCCACTTGACCCATAAATATATCATGCAAGACCCATATACGTTTTCCCAGTTCAAACCCATGCCCACTTGACCCATAAAAATTCTATGCAGGACCCATATGTGCATTCCCAGTTCAAACCCATGCCCACTTGACCATAAATATGCCATTCAAGACCCATATATGTATTCCAGTTCAAACCCATGGCCATAAAATTCTATGCAGGACCTATGTGCATTCCCAGTTCAAACCCACTTGGCCCATAAATATGCCATTCAGACCCATATATGTGTTCCCAGATCAAACCCATGCCCACTTGGCCCATAAAATTCATGCAAGACCCATATACCCAGTTCAAACCCATGCCCACTGGCCATAAAATGCGTTCAAACTGCACTGGCCCATAATATGCATTATATGTGTCCATCAAACCCATGCCCTTGGCCCATAAATATGTCATGAAGACCCATATATGTGTTCCCATTCAAACCCATGCTTGGCCCAAAAATTCTATGCAGGACCCATATGTGCATTCCCAGTTCAAACCCATGCCCACTTGGCCCATAAATATGCCATGCAAGACCCATATATGTGTTCCCAGATCAAACCCACGGAGAAAAGCATTTGCTAAATGACAATGTAAATGTAAACGTGTGTATGTGCGCAGAAGCTTGGTCTTTTTAAAAAAGTGATATTTGCCAAATTACTTGTCTGGTCCTCATAATACAGAAAAATTAGTTGTGTCCGCCGATCTATGCAAACTGGAATAATTTTGATAACATTTTATCTATACATAGGGAGAGGAAAGGGAAATGGGCCTTCGCAGGGGATAGTTTAGTTGACACGTAAGGGCTGCGTTATCATCATGTCTAGATGCAGGTCCTTCATCTCATCTGGATACGGCCTGGATCTGGCAGGCTGCGGAAAACCTCGGAATAAACAGAGAGAGACTAATATTAGCGTAGACGTCATTCTTATGATATAGCGAATATATCCAATGTTATGGGAAGTGTTCCTGGTTCCGGCTGACCTATGGCCTGTTGCGCAAAGCTGGTTTCAGTTGATACCCAGGTTCAAGATTAGTTTGAGCAAACTCTGGTTTTTGGGGCTTATGAAGGCGGATTGGTTTTTAGCAGGGTTCATTGCTATGGTAACTTACACTACACGGCTAACCTGTTCCGGAGCAGCTTTTATTCTAAGTTAGAGATTACAACCCAAACTCGACCAATCAGCTGTGAGTAAAGCGACATGTATCTGATGCAATAAAGCCACTCCCCCTGTATCTGACTCCAAATTAAATCAGGTTATAGTGAAAACATTTTAGAGACAAAATTGCTCAACATTTGCTGTTAATTATTCATTATATTTATATAAATAAATTTAAAATTATGAATAATTCATGACATACTCATATAATTAGGCTTATTATATTAACTGACAATATTAAATTAAAATAAATATAATACATGCATAATATATAAAGCTTTTAAACAGATTAAGCTTACATTTATTCTTTTGAGCTCTTTGTGAAACTATAGTAATTATTTGGTCTATTTGTTCGATTCACATGCATTGATATAGTCAGATATTTTCTTTCAGCTGCCTTCTCAAACTTTCACTGCATTAGTGTTTAGTCCTGCACTGTAAATGCATTTAATTTCATATTTTCATAACGATCTCTTAATCTTCGGAAGAGACATGAATTGCGCGGCTCTCTCGCGAGAAGTGAATCAAACTGACCTTCTCCTTGTTTCGTGTGATTGGCTGTTTGCCGCACGTGTCACACTTTCAGGTGCACGTGCTTTGAAAACTCTGGATTAAACCTGAGTTGACAGATAAAGTTTATACTGAGCGTTGTGCAACAGTTGATCCTGATCTAAACCAGGTTGGATTTATCCGTATTTGTCAACTCCAAACCTACTCTTAAACTCAGAGTTTTTCAGCTAGCTTCATGTAACAAGCCACTAATCTATGCATCCTAATCTATGCAGGTACTGGGGAGCTAAACCATTTAGTGCTTTGTAAGTAAGTAGCAAGTTTTTAAAAATCTATACGATGTTTAATAGGGAGTGCAGTGACGACAGAACTGGGCTAATATGGTCATACTTCCTAGTTCTAGTAAGAACTCTAGCTGCTGCATTTTGTACGAGCTGTAGTTTATTTATCAAGCGGGAGGAACAACCACCCAGTAGAGTGTTTCAGTAATCTAGCCTTGAGGTCATGAACGCATGATCTAACTGTTCTGCATTCTTCATTGAGAGCATATGTCGTAGTTTAGATATATTTTTAAGATGGAAGAATGCGGTTTTACAGATGCTAGTAACATGGCCTTCAAATGAAAGATTGGTATCAAAGAGCACAGCCAGGTTCCTAGCTGACGACGAAGACTAACAGAGCAGCCATCAAGTGTTAGACAGTATTCTAGGTTATTACGTGAAGAAGTTTTCGGTCCAAAAATTAGAATCTCTGTTTTCCTGAATTTAGTAGGAAATTACTGGTCATCATCCAGTTTTTTATATCAGCTATACATTCTGTTAATTTAGCGAACTGGTAAGTTTCGTCAGGGCGTGAAGAAATATAGAGCTGAGTATCATCAGCGTAACAATGAAAACTAACGCCATGCTTCCTAATGATATCTCCAAGGTAGCATGTACAGAGTGAAAAGCAACGGTCCTAGTACTGAGCCTTGCTGTACTGCATATTGAACTTGTGATTGATATGACATCTCTTCATTTACTACTACAACTGATAACGGTCAGATAAGTATGATTTGAACCATGCCAATGCAATTCCACTAATGCCAACATAGTTTCGAGTCTATTAAAGAATATTGTGATCGATAGTGTCAATGCAGCACTAAGATCCAGTAACACTAATAGAGAGATACAACCACGATCTGAGATAAAGCAATCATAGTAACTCTAATGAGAGCAGTCTCAGTACTATGGTACGGTCTAAATCCTGCCTGGAAATCCTCACAGATACTATTTCTTTCCAAGAAGGAACATAGTTGTGATGAAACTGCCTTTTCTAGTATTTTTGAAAAGTGAGATTTGAGATCGGCCTGTAATTGACTAATTCTCTAGGATCAAGTTTAATAACAGCCAGCTTAAAAGTTTTCGGTACGTATCCTAGTAATAAAGATGAATTAATGATATTAAGAAGAGGATCTATGACTCTGGAAGCATCTCTTTCAATAGCTTAGTCAGTATAGGGTCTAACATACATGTTGTTGATTGTTGATTTTGATGATTTAACAAGTTAGACAATCTTCCTCTCCTAAAGCAGAAAATGAATTGAATTTTCCTCAGGGACACTACAATGCACTGTCTGACACAAGACTGTAGTAGACGTTTGCATGGTTATAATTTTCTCTCTATTATTGTCAATCTTGCAAGTAAAGAAGTTCATAAAGTCATTACTGCTGTGCTGTTTGGAAACATCAGAAGTTGAAGCTTTATTTCTCGTTAATTTAGCCACTGTATCAAATAAATATCTAGGGTTGTGTTTATTTCCTTCTAAAATATTTGAGAAATAAGCAGATCTAGCAGTTTTTAAGGCCTTTCTGTACTCAATCATTCTCTCTCTCCACGAAATGCGAAAACTTCTAGTTTTGTTTTCTGTCACTGCGCTCTTTTTCTGGCAGCTCTCTTAAGAGCCCGAGTGTGCTCATTGTACCATGGTGTTGGATTAAATTCCTTAATCTTCTTTAAGCGTAGAGGAGCAACTGAGTCTAATGTGCTGGAAAGACAGAGGCAATAGTTTTGTTGCAACATCGAGGTCTTCTAAGCTATCTGGTATGCTAAGGCGATGAAACTGATAAGGAATAATTTATAAAGCAATCTTATTTATGGCTAAGTGGCGGTTTGCAGCCTTGGCTAAATGTAGTATACACAAGACTAGATAATGATCTGAGATCGTCCTCTGCTGCAGAATTTCAACGGCATCAATATCGATTCCATGTGACAATATTAGATCTAAAGTATGGTTACGACAATGAGTGGGTCCTGACACGTGTTGTCTAACACCAGTAGAGTTTAGAATGTCTGTACATGCCAATCCAATGAGTCTTTTTTATTATCTTATGGATATTAAAATCACCACAACAAGGACTTTATCCGCATCAGTATTAACTCTGATGAGTCTAGCCCTCAGGTTACGATTATCGACACAATCCTCGACAGAAAGGCAAAGGGGGAGGTGTTGCTGTAATTTATAGTAATATTTACAGTATCACTCAAAGTCTTTCAAATAATTCCTTCAAGTGATGGTGCTTTATGTAACATTATGTAAGTTGACATTTGTGTTGGCTACTGTATACAGGCCACCAGGACACCATACAGACTTTATCAAAGAGATTGCCGATTTTCTATCACTGTAATTTATATTCTGATTTATTCACTGCTGAAGCCATGATGAACAATGCAGAAATGAACTGCTACAGGATATTCCTTCTTTATTAAAGCACAAAAACTTTTAGAGGCTGATCTTCATTTTGAAGAGGTTACTGCTGCTGTGAAGGGTCTCTCTTCAGGAAGAGCACCAGGGATAGACGACTGTCTTCTGAATTAAAAAAAAAAATGTTGGACTATATCAGGACTATATCAGGATTTTGAAGTGCACAAAGAATGCATCAGTAAAGGTCCTCTCCCTGTGAGTTGTCAACGGGCTGTCTTAACTCTGTTAAAACTGGAGGCCTGCAGCAATTTTGTGTTCCGAATACAAATTCTGTCTAAATGTTTGTCAAATAGACTAAACAATGTATTACACAGTCATTCATAAAGATCATACTGTGTATGAGGAAGATCTATTTTAGATCATTTACATTTAGTGTGAGATATTTATGACTTTGCTTCTAACAATAATATTAATCTTGGCTTTTTGTCATTACCAGGAAAAGTCTTTTGATCGAGTTGACCACAATTTCCTTTTGAAACCTTAAAGGCTTTTAGTTTTGGAGACAAATTTATTTCTATGATTAAGCTTTTCTATAATGAGGCCACATGTATGATAAAAATTGCTGGTGGTCTCAGTGTTCCTGTTAAGATCTATAGAGGTATTAGGCAAGAGTGTCCCCTTTCAGGTCAACTCTACAGTAAGACATGAAGAGAGCAGGATCGTCACCTGTTTCTATTGAACATTAATAAGCTGTATCTGACTGGTTTAACATCCTTTTACAGGTCAGTGTTAAGAGCGTAGTCACTTTTTAGGTTTTCTAGAGAATTCAATGGTGTACAAAGACTCTGGCTGAAGGAGGAATCATTGCTTTTTAACTCCTAAATGAACCTGGATATATCTAAATGAGATTCCCTCAGAAAAGCCTTGTGGTCTGCAAAGATCACTAAAATTGGACATTTAATTTCTGAGGGAGGATAGATATCTGCTGAGGCCTTAGCCTTATAACTAGGCATGAGGTCAGTTTGAGTGGCAGAGAGACTATGTGGATATGTGGATATCTCTGCGTTCCCAGAGCTGACTTTTTCAGCAGACATGGGAGAATGGCAGGAAACAGAGGGAGGACTGCTCTCTTTCAGAACACCTCAGCTAAGTCTGTTTAGTGATATGGGAAAGAAGGCTCTATATGTACTGTGTGTTAAAGTGGCACATTTCCACATGCTTGAAAACCTGAGGGAATCCAAGTGGCACAATGTTTTTGGCTCAGTCGCTTCTCCTAAAGGCTGCTGGAGGACTCTGTACAAACCTCCCATTGAGAAAAGGTCTGGAGACCTTCAGTGGAGGACAGTGCATGGTTTAATAGCCACAAACAGACACAGCACACCTTGATCCACAGGTAGGGGAAGGGTGTCCATTCTGTGGGGTACAAGAGACAGTGTCTGACTTATTTCTTAATTGTTTTAGACTACAACTGTTTTTTCATCAATCAGAAGGATAATGTCAAACTCTGGGGGAGGCTTTTACGCCTATGCTTTTTATTTATGGACCTAAATACAGCAAGAGCAAAAAGCAAGCTCATGTTTTAATGAATTTTATATTTGGGCAAGCAAAACTGGCTATTTAATTGTCATGTAAAAGAAAACTACTTGGTTTGGGATTGACTGATATTATCTTGGTGTTTAGGGGATTAATAAATCCCGTATTGACATAGAGTATGCTTATTATAAGTTGGTTGATGATTTGGATAGTTTTAAATTGAAATGGGGTATAAATATGTATTTGTGAAATTAATTATTATGGTGCTTGCAATTTTTGTCTGAGAGATGAAGTTGTAAAACCTGCTGTTCCTGATGTGTGTACAGTTATTATGTACATTTCTTTATTTTATTCCATTTTTATTTCCTTTTAATACAATGAATGTTTATCTAAAATCAGTTGTAAATAAAGAGATTGTCAAAGTCTCTCTCTTATTCCTTACAGATTCCTTCTCTGTTCACACACACAAGTCATCCGGTCACTGTTTATTTCTTCCAGGTTCTTCTTATTTTCTCAATAACAGCGTCTGCAACCTGGAAAATGTCTTATATTCTTACAACAGTTCTTGTACAATTCGTTACATTTTCTTTATTATTTTGAATTTTAGTGTCCATCAACAATCTTAATTCTTCAAACTGATACTGCACTGTATACAACACTATATTTATAGGTTAAAGAGCTGGCCGTCTGGTGCAGTTATAACAACCTGGAGCTGAACACACTCAAAACAGTGCAGATGATAGTGGACTTCAGGAGAAACACTCCAGCATTATTCCCACTCTTCATCATGGACAGCACTGAGGCAGCAGTGGAGTCATTCAGGTTCCTGGGCACCATCATCTCTCAGGACCTGAAGTGGGAGTTCCACATAGACTCCAGCGTGAAAAAGTCCCAGCAGAGACTGGACTTCCTTCTCCAGCTGAGGAAGTTCAACCTGCCACAGGAGCTGCTGAAACAGTTCTACTCTGCAGTGTTGACAGAACCGGGCTAATATGGTCACACTTCCTGGTTCTAGTAAGAACTCAAGCTGCTGGAGTTTGTTTTATTAGGCCTGCAGGCAAGCGCCCAGTAAAGCATTACAATAATCCAGCCTTGAGATAATGTATGCATAAAATTTTTTCTGCATTTGATATTGAAGCATATGTTGTAGTTTAGAGACATTTTAAGATGGAATAAAAGTTTTTTACAAGTGCTAGAAATGTGTTTTCAAAAGAGATTGCCATCAAGATCACTTCTACACTTTAGTAGCAAATCTACACTTCTCAGTTTCTCCAGATGAAAAGACCAAGATAAACTCAAATGTTTTTCATCTAGAGTTTTAAAAGAGTTATTTTGCTCAGATTCACCAAAATACCAAAGTCTGCAATCAAAAGCAAACATCTGATTATGAACTCATTTCTCATCAAATTTCCCCAAGAATTTCCCCAAGACTTTCTCTAAAACGATTACATTTACAGGTTACTGTATGTTTGCATTAATGTTCACTCATGGATTTTGTTGTAACAACACAAACATTATACATGTGATTTACTGGCTTTTGCGTCAAAATGAAGATGTTTTTCTCTTTTATTTTATCTGTTCAAACATCAGTGTGTCTGGTTTGATCTGTCGGTGGATAAACAGCTTCTGCTGGATGTTTGTCGTCTCTGTGTGTGTCAGCAGTTTGAGGCTGAAGTATTTCTTCATTTTCTCTCCTGATAATAAGAAGATCACAATCTTCCACTCCACACAAACATCTTTACACTGAAATAAAGTGAATCCATCAACAGTCAAATAAGAGTCGCAGGTCAGAGGTCAAATATGATTGACAGCTCACACTAATAACACACCAGTAGATTCAGATATCTAGTCCAATATTTCACTCTTCTGCTGTTAGTTTCATTCAGGCCCAGAATTCATTTGAAAATGTAAGATCAGCAAAACTTGTGATTTTCGTGACTTAAAGCAGACGGATGTGTGAGCGGAAACTAACTGAGGATGGGGGAGGATTCACACACAACCAGATAAAATCACAGTTCAGTGTGTTTCAGATCAATCTGAGGGTTTTCAGACATTTTAAGAGTCACTATCGTGGGCTTTTCAGTGAACCGATGAAGAAAATGTTCCTCAAGTTAGTTTCTCTGTTTGTGGCGTCTGGATGGTGATTTTTAAATGTGTTTTTATGGCTTCAGTTGTGTCTGTTCTGGTACCATGTGATAAATTACTGGTTAAATTAGTTTAGAGAAGATTAACATTCACTGTTAGTGTCAGCGACGGTGGCTGTAGTGAAGCGCGCGACTCAGGAAATAACTCAAAGAACAGTCTTTAATCTAATAATCCACACAATACACAGGAGAATCATGAGGAGAAACACAACCACGTAACGTAGACGATACCGGACGATGAACTGAACACAACTCAGGCTTTAAATAACAGGGTCATTGGAAGAACAGAACAGGTCTGGGATTAATGAACTAATGATAGAGAACACAGGCAAATGGAAACAGAGAGAAAAACTAAACCTAAACAGAACAAACACGTTACAGTTCGTCTCGTATAGAAATAACTGAACTGTGATTTTACTGTCAGATCAAGTCTGAATTCAGCTCTAAACTCAGTTATTATGGATTGATTCAATAAAATAATATAAATATGAAGCTCAGATACTCAACAGCATTAGTTTTAGTGTGACATTAAACATTAAAGTGTGTTTTTTAGTTATTGATCCATATATAAATCTATTTCTCTTTTCATTCATCATCTTTTGTCTTTGTGCTGCTGCAGAATATTATTCACGTCACATTTACATGATTCAAAGTATTTCAGTGAAGCTTCATCAAACCAACATCAAGTGATTTTAAAGCTTTAATCTGTGAAAAACTCTGTTCTTCAGGAGTGTTTGGTGCTGAAGTGAAGATAGTGTTGAAGGGAGATTCAGTCACTCTAAACTCTGATCTTACTGAAATGAAGGATGATGATCAGATTCAGTGGAGGTTTAGATTTAAAAACACTTTAATAGCTGAAATCAATAAAAGGGACGACAGATTCACTGTATATGATGATGTTCTTGTGGGAGATTCAGAGACAGACTGAAGCTGGACAATCAAACTGGATCTGACCATCACAAACATCACAATGAAACATGCTGGACGTTATAAACTAGAGATCAACAATAAGAGCCTGATTTCGATCTCATTGTCATTGGTGAGTTAAATATCAGTTTCACATGTTTTATATTTTAATCAGCATGAAGATTCAATTAATAATCCAAACTAAATTTTGCTTCTGTTGTTTAATGATGAAATTCATTTCAAATTTAAGCTTTCAAACCATTTACTTTCATAAATGAGTGTCTTAATCTGTGTTGAACCTGTTTCTGTTTGTTCTCCATGTGTGTGTTTGATTCAGTGTCAGTGAAGGAGAGAGATTCAGTCACTCTCGACTCTACTCTTACTGAAATGAAGAATGATGATGAGATTCAGTGGAGTTTTTGAAAACACTTTAATAGCTGAAATCAATAAACGGTCGACAGAATCACTGTATATGATGATGTTCTTGATGGGAGATTCAGAGACAGACTGAAGCTGGACAATCAAACTGGATCTCTGACCATCACAAACACCACAATGAGTCTCGCTGGACGTTATGAACTAGAGATCAAAGATAAGAGCCTTGATTTCTTTCTTGTTGTCACTGGTGAGTTAAATATCATGTTTTTAGTCGCATTTATTAAATGCAGTTTACTCATCTACTTAAAATGAAATAATATTTCTGTTCGTGGCTTGTGCTGCAAACTCGTTTTGGAGGATTACATAATGTTAAACAAGACTACACTTTAAAATAAACAACATTTCTGTAATTGTTTAGCCATTTTGTAACATTTAGTTTGTTTGCTGTCCGACACAGAAGGCATTTTCTCCTATGCAGCGACTGGCAACACAACCATAAGATACACCAAAGCACAACATAAATTCAATTTTATTTGTTCGCTGTACTCCAAAACTTTAGAATCCATATGTTTTAAGTAACAGATCCAAATTCAGCCCTTTATCTGGCGATCTTCATCTTCATTCTCAGCACGACTGTCACAGTCAAAGCCTGCACTCGTTATGATTCAAATTTGAAAGTCGCGCCCTCAAGAAGCTTTACGACATGGTTTACGGCACTGATATCGAACGCTCATTGGTTCTCACCTGCTTCGTCACAGATTGTTTCAGTGGATTGACATTTGAAATGAGTGCGCTCATACACAGATCATCAACAGAGATATTTGTTTACTTTTCATGTAAAGCACTTTGATCTACCATTGTGTATGAAATGTGCTATATAAATAAACTTGCCTTGCCTTGTTACTAAAGTTGTCACATTTCTGTCCATTATGTTTTATTCTTTTCATAATCTGTATAAAATGGGTATGTTTATGTTCCGGATGGGGTTTAGGGATCTTACATTTATCTATGAAACGATAAAAGGGAAAATTATACATGGAAAAAATTATACATCATACATATATCTTTATGACATGAAAGATTTGTAAATATTTTACGTTTCTCCATGTGTTTGTTTGATTCAGTGCCAGTGATGGAGGGAGATTCAGTCACTCTAAACCCTGATCTTACTGAAATGAAGGATGATGATTGGATGCAGTGGAGGTTTGAAGGCACTTTAATAGCAGGAATCTTGAAAGAGATCAACAGCATCACAGTACGTGATGATGTTCTTGATGGGAGATTCAGAGACAGACTGAAACTGAACAAACAAACTGGATCTCTGACCATCACAAACATCACAATGAAACATACTGGATATTATGAACTATGGATCAACACTCTCAGCAGTTCTTCTTATATTCGTCTCATTGTCTACGGTGAGTTAAATATCAGTTTCACATGTTTTATTTATTACAGCTAGATCTAAAGAAGTATCTTATCATGACTAATGAGTTCAAATGACTAATTCTCTCACTTTCACATGAACCAGCAGGTTTATATTTAACTTTCTATTCAATAGTTTTAATGCTCTACTTTTGATCATCTGGTTCCTCTGGATGTTTCTTGAATCTCTTCATTCATCCTCATTTCTCTTATTCTCTCATGTTTTCAGCTCGTCTGCCTGTTCCTGTCATCAGCAGTAACTCTTCACAATGTTCTTCATCATCATCATCATCATCATGTTCATTGGTGTGTTCAGTGGTGAATGTGAGTCATGTGACTCTCTCCTGGTACAAAGGAAACAGTTCATTGTCCAGCATCAGTGCGTCTGATCTCAGCATCAGTCTCTCTCTACCTCTGGAGGTGGAATATCAGGATAAAAACACCTACAGCTGTGTGCTGAACAATCCCATCAGCCACCAGACTCAACATCTGGACATCACTCAACCTGTCACACATGTTCAGGTACGGCAGCGCTGATGATATTAGCGTTTATTGACTGAGCTGATCTCACTTTGATGTTTTTATTCCTCAGTCCACTGTTGTGGTCCTACTGAAGCTGTGATCCGATTGGTCCTCTCTGCTCTGGTGGGCGTGGCTACTGTCATTCTTGTGGTTTATGACATCAGATCCAGAAGAGCTGAAGGAGATCAAGCACATATTCACACATCAGGTACATGATTGATGATGACTGATTCAGCATATATTAATATTGGTGAGATTGATTCATTTATGGCTTTACATGTTCATCTTTTCAGGAAGTGCTTAAATCTGAAGCAGAACGCTGAACTTTAAAGATTCTTCAAGTGTGTTTTTGTCATAATAAATACTGATGATTATTTGAGCTTCTCTTTCAGTGTCAGATTTGTAAAACTCTTATTTGTAAGGCTTTATTGTTTCATATTTCTCTCAGAGACACACAGATCTCACTTTACTACTACTGCTGTATATTTGTCATGTGTATTTTACACTGTTGTTGAGGATCAAATTAAAATAGCATCTTTTTAATGTGTCTGACGGAGTTGACACAAATTAAGTTCTGAAGTGAATAAATGTACATTTTTAGAAGAAAACATTTTCAGAAAAACCTGTTCCCTTACATGTTCATTAGCTGAGACCTTTGTCTACAAATATACCAGTTTATAATAATGGTGTTATTCAGTAATAAAAACTAACATCTCAAACATGTTTGGTCTCTTCTCTCAAGAATCAGTGAGATTAAGTTCAGACTTCTATTCTTGCCATAACTCTGATATCATTTCATGATCACTACATTCACTTGCGTCTTGTGTTTTGGGTTCACTAACATCCTCCTGTCAGAGTCTCTGTAACAATTGTAGTCACACATTTATTTCAATAATAATTCCAGATTCTGTAGAATTGCTCTCTGTTACAGTTATTTGTGTGCATGTTTGTTCCAAATGTCATTTGTGCTCTAGTACCAGGCCTTTGTTTTAAAAAGTTAAAGAGCATTTCAATGTTTCTTTTAAAGAAGGTCATTTGATACAAAGTCAAAGAAGGACAGATAGCACCAGCCCCTGCATGAGAAATGAGGGATTGTGAAAGCTGTAAATAGAAAAGCATCAGTAAATATAAAAGACAAACGAACATTAGAACCGCATGTGTGCAGAACAGAAATGGAGCAGTGTGGACAATAATTAAAAAAGTAAAAAAAATTAATAAATAAAAAACAATTTAAAAAAAGACCTTATTGAGTGTTTTGTTCAGCAGCGAAAATAGTTTCATACGAAAATCACAGCAGAATTATAACATTTCTCACTCAGCCATGTTTTTTCATTTTTTTTAAATATTTGTTTATAACTTTTTCAAAGTATTAACAAAAATATTATTGTAAGAAAAGATAAATTACAAATAATAATAAAAGTACATAATAATACATTTAAACTCTGATATTGTCATGGTCACCAGTCCATTCAAACTACATTTCCCATCATCCCTCCTTCTGATCACCTGCACTCCTTCAGCAATCACCCAGCCACCCATCACTAATCAGTGTGATGGAAATATTTTATGTCGACATGAAATGTACAGAAAATGCAGACTAAGGATGCTCAGGTCAAAGACCAGTCACATGATTAGCTTAGATCATTACAAACCAATCACCAGAACAAATCACACTGATGAAGACATTGATTTTTACTCAACTGTAAGACTTAAATGTGCATGTATCTTTCTATTCATTGAGACTCACTCCGTTTTTGTGACGAGTGACCTCCCGGCCGTAAATAAAACTTAATTTCTACAAAGAGCAACTTGGAAGTCGTGTCAGGTATATGCTGCGCAGCTAAGGAATAGAAGTACTAAAGATTCTACACTCAAAAGACACAGACAGTGATAGTGTTGGAAGACTATAGAGTCGCCCTCGGGGTGAGGCTGTAATACTCGGAGTTAGTATTAATGATCCAGTGTCGGACCAGCGTACACCTGAGAAGGACGGTGAGAGTGTATAGATGCTAAAGACCTGTGCGCTCATGTGTGATTGAGGTAGTGATAGTAGCTTCTTGACGGGACACCGTCACCTTACTTTGGGAAGGGAATTACCTTGAAGTATTGGAAATGTATTAGAAGTATTCGAGAAGGGAATTACCTCGAGATACTGTAGTATTACTGAGTATTATATATATTATATTGACAACTGGAGGTTGTTTGAATTGTCAGTGGTGAAGTCAGATTTGTATTGAGAATTTCCACAACAGTTTTGGCAAGCCAGCC
Organism: Culter alburnus; assembly: GCA_028476615.1. Lineage (NCBI taxonomy): Eukaryota > Metazoa > Chordata > Actinopteri > Cypriniformes > Xenocyprididae > Culter > Culter alburnus. The sequence continues at coordinate 127,415 of JAOTNS010000380.1, forward strand.
AGGAGGCCTGAGGATCTTCTCCCCACTGGCGGGAAAGGGAAAGATTTTTTTTCTTTCTCTTTTTTCACTGATTTAAATCACAAGAGGAGACATTTTCCTCATATTTCAAATTGACCAAAACCCGTTGGAGGAGGGGGACAAATCCTTTAACGGCCTCGAAGAACTTGTAAGGTAAGACAGACTACAACTTGCTCTTTGTTTGAATTAAATAATAATTATAATAAAAATTATAACAATAACAACAATTCTGACAAGTATCAGAACTGAGATCTCAGGTATAGAATTATATGAATGAAATAGATTAAGAAATATCCCATATCCTGAGAAAATATAATAAAAAATTGAAGTTTGATATTGTTTTATATATTGATGTATCACCGAGTATGATACTGCATTGAATGTCTGAAATTGGGTGACCAAGATAAAAAAAGAAAAGAAAAGAAAATTTTGACAATTTTTTTTGTAATATTACACTTTTGTATAGAAACTCTATTCCTACTCAAACAGGAATCAGGAGAATTGTAGAAATACATTGAGGCACTGAAAAAAAATAATAATATCTCTATCTATTACTATCACTATCTATTACTACTACTATTACTGTTTTTCTGCATCTTGCAAAGAAAAACTTGCTTGTTTTCATGCTCTAAAAAAGTAGCAATATCACTATTGCTACTGTTTTTCTAGATTTTGCAAAAACAGAATTTACTTGTCTTCAGAATTTACTTGATTTGTGTATATTGAGCACATTACGGGTGGACACTGCTGCCTGCCTGCTATCTGAACTACGCTCGGAGCTTCGTGGAGTTTATCCTAAATCCTTCTCTTTATTCCTATTCACATAATACAACTTTTATTTTTCACTAGATTACTTAACCTATTGCATAGTATTACTAAACGGAACGATTTATTACTAGCATCCACCAGCGTAATCACCTAGTGTTAGCCATAGCCCGCTAGCCTGCTAGCTACCGTCTACTTTCTTTTTCCTCTAAACCAACCTTCCTTGTCGATTTAATGGCGGATTTATCCGATGTATGTTATTCTGATCTGTCCTCGCCAGATCGGGAAGCTGTGGAGACGTTGCTGCCCGGCATTCATCGATCCACCGCGAGGTACAGCGTCCCGCACATCACCCTTGCCCCAGGCACCGGCAAGCGACCGAGACATCCAGCCAGCGAGTCCCGTGTGCGTTGCAGTTTTTCGGACGGCGTTCATCAAACACGGTCAGTCATGTCCGACGATTATCATGTGTATTAATGCAACATGTACAGCTTAGCTCTTTCTGTCAGCAGTGAGACTTACACATGTGATAAATGCAGGGATATTGTCAGGCTGACAGAGAGAATCTCAGAATTAGAGACACGCATCCAAACTTTAATTGAGGATAGTGAGAATGAAAGGGCCTTAGATACTGCTTTGGATGCGACTAGCCTAGTAAACACTGCACATTCGGTTCCGGTTGCAGAAGCCACGCAGCAGGCTAACTGGGTGACTGTGAGGCGGCATAATGGCAAGAACAAACACCACTCTTCCGTTCCGATTAGAACATCAAACAGGTTCTCCCCACTCAGTGACGCACCCACTGAGAATCCTGTTGAAAGTGCCCTAGTTATTGGCGATTCTATTACACGGAATGTGAAAATAGAGACACCAGCCACCATAGTCACATGTTTGCCGGGGGCCAGAGCACCTGACATCAAAGCAAATTTTAAAAGTGCTGGCTAATGCTAAACGTAAATATTCTAAATCATTATCCACGTCGGCACAAATGATGTTCGACTTCGCCAGTCGGAGATCACTAAAATGAACATTAAAGAGGTGTGTGAACTCGCAAATTCAATGTCAGCAGAAGTAATTTGTTCTGGCCCTCTTCCTGTTCGTCGGAGTGATGAGATAGTTAGCAGGTTATCATCACTCAATGGCTAGCTGTCTAAGTGGTGTCCGCAGAATAATAGGTTTCATAGACAATTGGAAAAGCTTTTGGGGCAGACCTGATCTGTTGAAAAGAGATGGTATTCATCCCTCCCGGGATGGTGCTGCTCTTCTATCTAGAAATTTGGCAAATAGTCTTAGAGCTGAAACATGACAAACCAGGGCCCAGATCAGGACGCAGACAAACTGGCTAAACCGACCGTCTGCTAGCCGCCTCACGTCACAGAACTCAGATAATTCACAGCACATAGAAACTCTTTCACCTAGATATTATCACATAGAGACTGTGTCTGTACCTCGAACTAGTAAATACAAAAAACTTCCGAAACCTTTTAAGGGTAAAAATTTAATTGATGTTCAAAAAATTAAAATCACAGATAAATCAGATAAACAAATGATAAAGCTTGGGTTACTGAATATTAGATCTATTTCTTCAAAAGCACTTATTGTAAATGAAATTATCACAGACAATAAACTAGACTTGCTGTGTTTGACAGAAACCTGGCTAAAACCAGACGATTACATTACTTTAAATGAATCTAGTCCTCAAGGTTATGATTATCGACACAATCCTCGACAGAAAGGCAAAGGGGGAGGTGTTGCTGTAATTTATAGTAATATATTCAGAATCATTCAAAGAATTTTAAATATAATTCCTTTGAAGTGATGGTGCTTTATGTAACATTATGTAAGTTGACATTTGTGCTGGCTACTGTATACAGGCCACCAGGGCACCATACTGACTTTATCAAAGAATTTGCTGATTTTCTATCAGAGTTAGTACTGGCTGCGGATAAAGTCCTTGTTGTTGGTGATTTTAATATCCATGTAGATAATAATAAAGACGCATTTGGATGGCATTTGCAGACATTTTAAACTCTATTGGAGTTAGACAACACGTGTCAGGACCCACTCATTGTCGTAATCATACCCTAGATCTAATACTGTCGCATGGAATTGATTGATGCTGTTGAAATTCTACAGCAGAGCGATGATATATCAGATCATTATTTAGTCTCGTGTATAATACAATTAGCCAAGGCTACAAAACCACCACCCAGCCATAAATATGTAGAACCATCACGTCTACCACTAAAGATTGCTTTATAAATAATCTCCCCGAGCAGTTTCATCGCCTTAGTATACCTGACAACTTAGAAGAACTCGATGCTGCAACAGAAACTATTGGCTCTCTCTTTTCCAGCACATTAGATGCAGTCGCTCCTTTACGTCTAAAGAAGATTAAGGAAACTAATCCAACGCCGTGGTATGATGAGCACACTCGGGCTCTAAAACGAGCTGTTAGAAAAGCTGAATGTAGTTGGAAGAAAACAAAACTAGAAGTTTTTCGCCTTTCGTGGAAAGAAAAAATGATTGAGTACAGAACGGCTATAAGAAATGCTAGATCTACTTATTTTTCAAATCTCTTAATAGAAAACAAACATAATCCTAGGTATTTATTTGACACAGTGGCTAAATTAACTAGAAACAGAGATTCAACTGCTGACGTTTCCATAGAGCACAGCAGTAATGACTTTATGAACTTCTTTACTTGCAAGATTGATAATATTAGAGAGAAAATTATAAACATGCAACCGTCTACAGTTTCGCTTCAGACAGTGCACTGTAGTGTCCCTGAGGTAAAACTAGAATCATTCGCCGCTATAGGAGAGGAAGAATTATCTAAACTTATCAAATCATCAAAAATCAACGACATGTATGTTAGACCCAATGCCGACTAAACTACTGAAAGAAATGCTTTCAGAGGTCGTAGGTCCACTTCTTGATATAATTAATTCATCCTTAACACTAGGATACGTGCCAAAAACCTTTAAGCAGGCTATTATTAAACCTCTTATTAAAAAACCTCAACTAGATCCGAGAGATTTAGTAAATTACAGGCCAATCTCGAATCTACCTTTTCTGTCAAAGATACTAGAAAAGGCAGTTTCAACACAACTGTGCTCCTTTTAGAAAGAAATGGAATCTGTGAGATTTCCAGTCAGGATTTAGACCATACCATAGTACTGAGACTGCTCTCGTTAGAGTTACAAACGATCTACTCTTATCATCCGATCGTGGCTGTATTTCTCTATTAGTGTTATTAGATCTCAGTGCTGCTTTTGACACTATCGATCACAACATTCTTTTAAAAAGACTTGAAAACTATATTGGCATTAGTGGAATTGCTTTGGCATGGTTCAAATCGTACCTATCTGACCGTTATCAGTCTGTAGTAGTTAATGAAGAGATGTCGTATCGATCACAGGTTCAATATGGAGTACCACAAGGCTCAGTACTAGGACCGTTGCTTTTCACTCTGTACATGCTGCCCTTAGGAGAGATAATTAGGAAGCATGGTGTTAGTTTTCACTGCTACGCTGACGATACTCAGCTCTATATTTCCTCGCACCCTGACGAAACCTACAAATTCACAAAACTAACAGAATGCATAGCTGACATTAAAAACTGGATGACAAGAAATTTCTTATTATTAAATTCAGAAAAAACTGATATCCTAATCTTCGGACCAAAAACTTCCTCACGAAAAAACCTTGAATACTCTCTAACACTTGACGGGTGCTCCATTAAACCTTCGTCCTCAGTTAGGAACCTGGGTGTGCTCTTTGATACCAATCTTTCATTTGAAAGTCATGTTTCTAGTATCTGTAAAACCGCCTTCTTCCATCTAAAAATATATCTAAATTACGACGTATGCTCTCAATGACAAATGCGGAACAGTTAGTTCATGCATTCATGACCTCAAGACTAGATTACTGTAACGCTCTACTGGGTGGTTGTTCTGCTCGGCTTTTAAACAGACTACAGTTGGTCCAAAATGCGGCAGCTAGAGTTCTTACTAGAACCAGAAAGTATGACCATATTAGCCCAGTTCTGTCAACATTACATTGGCTCCCTATTAAACATCGTATAGATTTTAAAATCTTGCTACTTACTTATAAAGCTCTAAATGGTTTAGCTCCCCAGTACCTAAGTGAGCTCTTAATGCATTATAGTCCTTCACGTTTATTGCGATCTCAGAATTCAGGCCAGTTGATAATTTCTGAAAAGAAGAATTGCTTAAATAGAATGGGGAATTGCTGTGGTAAACCAGATGTGGTCCCTGAATTGAAGGGACCCTTAAAAAAAAAAAAAGAGAAAAAAAAAAAAAAAAAATTTGAGTAATGAAAAAAATTTAACAGATACAATGGTGGCCAAAATTGACAAAAGGGTATTTTGACTCATGCGGTACTCTGAGTGTTTCAATTAAGAAGCAGAAGCGGGAAGACTGGATGCTGTTCAACAAGTGTGAGAGAGAGGCGGAGCAACAGAAACAGCAAAGAAAATCTGCCACAGAACCTGCAGCCCTTAACACAGTGCAAACCACAAAGCAGAATCCGGAAAAGGAAGATATGGATGTGGAATGCGTAAGCCATTGTCCCCCTCTCTACAGACTCTTGACTGATCAAAGTGTCCAGGCAGCTGCAACTGAGGAAGCAAAGGTCCCTTCTGCCCCAATCAATGATAAGGAAAATATTAAACCTGATGACAGTGACACAGAGACTGATGAGCCACTGGCATTGCTACAGGAGGAGGTTAAAAAAAAAAAAAATCAAATTACAAGAGAGAATATTCAAAGGAACTTTTGCTTCATCACTTCCTTAAAAAAAAAAAAAAAAAAAGTGATGAGAAACATAACAAGATACAAGGCCAGACTGGGGAGTCGAGAAGCGTGGAGAAGGCCTTGTCCTTTCCTGGAGAAGGAGAACCTAAATGGGTGGAGCGAACTTAGAACTCTTGGAACTTAGAGGAACTTTCAAATGTGGCTGCTGCACGTCTGGACCAAGAAAAGGGTGTGGAGCAGTTTATCAGAGCAGAGGAGAGCATTGATGCCACATACAGACCCACAGGCCGAGACTGGGCAGCTATCTTCAGCAACAAGTTGGCTTTGAAATGGACTGAGGTATGTGGAACTGGTGAAGATGCTTTTAACTCATGCAAGCACTGTAAGAATGAATGCAGGTGCAGAGGTAACTGACACTCCTGGGAAGCAGACTGCTTGGAACAGGATGACTGCCAGAATGAGGTTGGCATAACCCACACGTCTTGACTGGGGTGGAATCACAAAGCAGCTGATGGGAGTCAAGAAGACCACCAGAATATGCCATCTCCAAGAAACCGCCAAGGTCCATCATATCAGTGGAAAACTGCTGCTGCTGAGTCTGTGATGAAAGAGGACATTGGGCCAAGGATTGCCAAAGAGAGAGGAAACAACATCTCAAACATGAATCATCTTCTCTCTCTTTGGTTCCATCATCAAATGTGGGAGACCATGAAGAGGATAAGGTGGGAGACACTCAACCAAAACAACTATTGCAAAAAACTGACAATCCAAGACCAAATCCAATAATGACTATTCAAGTTGAAGGACATTCATTACCTTTTTTGGTGGACACAGGTGCCACATTTTCTATGATCACTGCAGAGACCGCTCTAAAACTTCCAAATTTAACTTATTTCTGGCAAAACCCAAACAACATATGGGCTATCTGGCATACCATTGGTTGATAAGTTGACTATACCATTGAGGGTGACAAACAAACTGAAACATGTGACCCATTCTTTCCTGGTTTCTGCAACATGCCCTGTAAATTAATTGGCTAGAGATTTATTATCCAAATTGGAATTGATCATTTTCATTTCAAACAATGCTATGGAAGTGTTCAGTTCCAGGGGTGCTTTTATGCAAATTACACCAAACTGGTATTAATGGGCTTTAACCTTCCTTTAATCCATACTCTGCTTATCAACAAATGTTGCCAGATTTAGTAAAAACCACCTCATCTACATTGTACCTCATGGATTATAGGCCAAGATAGGAACAATGTATATGAGGAGGAATGCTTTAATGTACCACCAAGGAAAAAGTGCATCTTGCTTTTTATTGGAATCCCAGCAATACTGTACATTCTGTTATACTAACACCTGCTCAATCTGCTCTTTTTCTATCAGACACCAGTCCAGCTCCACATCTCTGTGGAAAAGAAGAAGGTTCATGGGCAAATATGATAGTTTGGCTCACTACCCAGTTAAAAACTGGGAACTGGACTTGGGATAGTAATAGGAAACACTACATCAACCAAAAAGGGGTAAAGCATATCCGTAATGCAGGCAATTGAGGTTCACAGGCTGTGTAGCAAGGAGAACAAACCCAAATTTGATCCCAAAAGAATCACCAAGTGTGTTTTCTGGGGAACTTTCTAGAAATCTGGAAAGATTCTTTCCCCCGAGGGGAAGTACCCTAATTCAGAATATAGATGATTTAATGCTGTGTTCTCCCAACAAAAACACATGTGAGATCGATATGCGCGCATTACTGGAGTTTTAGCAGAGAATGGGCACAAAGTGTCAAAACTACAGTTAGTACAGCAGGACGTTAGGTACCTTGGTCACCTCATTTTAGCAAAGGTTGCGCGCTAGGATTTGAACGAATTGAAACAGTTCAGAAAATTACGGAACCCGTCACAAAATAACAAATGATGTAATTTCTGGGAGTTATGGGATATTGTAGGCCATGGATCCAAGATAAAGCAGAAATTTCAAATCCTTTACTAACAGCAGCTCATGAGCAGAAAACTGATAAATCTGTAAGAACAGATGAACGACAGGTTGCATTAAAAAAAAAAAAAAAAAAAAAAAAAATTGAAATTGAAATTGAAATTGGCTCTCTCAAAATGCACCATGTCTGACTATTAAAATAAATAAAATAAATAAATAAATATTGAGCTCTTTGTTTCCAAAAAAATTGGGGTTCATGTCCATGGTTTTAACAACCCCATGGTGATCGCCGTTGACCGATTGCATATTACCTCAAATGATTAGACACTGTCGTACGTGGAATGCCACAGTGCCTTCGTTTGGTAGCCGCCGCTACTGAAGTTGTTTTAGCGTGCTCAGATATGGTGGCATTCCACCCTTTAACTGTGTTTATTCCACATTCAATTCAATTCAATTCAATTCACATTTATTTGTATAGCGCTTTTCACAATACATATCATTTCAAAGCAGCTTTACAGAGAACCCAGGTAAAAAAGTAGTATACTTTAGTGTATTTGAAATATGAATGAAGTACATGAATTATAAAACAAGTATACTTCTACTTGTTGTACTTTATTTAAAGAGTATTTGATTTGTACTTTTTAAAAGTATACTTCAAAAAAGATGTAATTAAGTTCAACTTAATAGTCCAAACAGTAAGTATACTAATTTATCAGTAATCAAATTATTTTTTAAATGTACTTTTTGAAAGTGTACTTTGTTGTTAATGTATTTTAAATTGTATTGAAGTTTATTTTTTTTAAGTGTATTAAATTTGACATACTTAGAGTGGCAATTCAGTGTACTTATGGGAAGTATATTTTTTGGAAATTAATTGTTAGTATACTTTTTTTAAAGTGTACTATGTTCTCACTTCATCAGAAGTGTGACTTCTGTACACTTTATACAGTACACTCTAAAATAAGTGTATTTTTAGTGGCATATCAGAGTACTCTCATAAAATATGTTAAAATACAAAAATGTATAGTGGTAATTTAGTGTACTTTTAGTAAGTACGCTTATTTGTAATACAAAGTATAATTTATTAAAGTGTACACTGATTTCACTTCATCTGTAGTGTATCTTAGAGTCAGTCTGTTGTTCGTTATCTGGCTCGGCTCGGTGTTCATCTTCAGTTTCTCTCTTCACAGCAGTTCAGTCAGTGTACTGTTTGAGTACATGAATTACTCGGGGATATTGGTTTGTTTGAACTCAGAGGGAGTGTCAGCCACATTAAAAAAGTTAACAGCTTAAGTCATTTGTGGATTAATGCGTATTGGAGACGCGAACCGTTTAAAACGATTCAGTTCGATTTGGTGAACTGGTTCAAAAAGATCCGGTTACATCGAATGATTCGTTCGCGAACCGGATATCACAAACTGCTTTGTTTTGAACTCTCTCTCACAACAGATACGGAAAAGAAGACAATGCTGAATAGAGTCGTAGTTTTTGCTATTTTTGGACCAAAATGTATTTTCGATGCTTCAAAAAATTCTAACTACCTGACCCTCTGATGTCACATGGACTACTTTGATGATGTTTTTCTTACCTTTCTGGACAGAGAGCTCTCGGACTAAATCTAAAATATCTTAACTTTGTTCCAAAGATAACGGAGGTCTTACGGGTTTGGAACAACATGAGGGTAGTTATTAATGACATAATTTGCTATTTGGGTAAACTAACCCTTTAATTTGAAGAACATGCATGTTCACGTTATGTCTTGGAATACAGACCTGACTTCCCAGATTACAAATTTGAAAATCCACTTAACTCTGCCATTTTTGCCGTCATTGACTACTGTTAATACTTCTTGTTTGAATTTCACTGATTAAGCAATATGGTAAAAGTGACAGTGGGCTGGTACGGATTAGGGCTGGGATAAACAATATTTTTTTTTACGATTAATTTAGCGATTATTTTTCGGTGCATCGATTAATCTAACGACTCTTTTTTTCAGTCCGATTCTATTTCGGTTTGATTCGATTATCGATAATCTCCCCATTAATTGACTAATACCAATTTATAAAAAGTCCAAAATAAAAGACTATACAAGTGCAAAGTAATGCATTAGTCAGAGGTAGCGTTAGATAAAACCTTGAAGCCTTAAACACATAGGCCTAACTTAGCTTACTAAAAAAAAAGTGCATCTTGTAATTCTTCTTTCAGATAATAACAACAAATTGATGTCTAGCATTCAATAAAAAAAAAAGGGTCGCCCAAAATACTTGTTTAGAGCAATTGAAAGAATACAGTAACCAATGTAAACTTGAGGGCTTTAAGCTAACACAGAGAGTGCTTTTCCAAAAAAAAATAAATAAAAATTAACAGCGACAGTGGGAGCCAGCAGCCTGTCATGGTGTCCTTCCTGAACCAACAGAATTTAACATTTGTTGAAAACGCATATCTTACTGAAAAAAGTGCATCTTTTAATTCTTCATTCACATAAAAATAACAACAACGTATAGTATAATACACTCTGCCACGCACCTTTTTCT
>JAOTNS010000381.1:0-33188 GCA_028476615.1 Culter alburnus
GCTACCATAGAGCCTCGTCTCCCTTAAAATCAAGCAATCGGCGCTCTTAAAGACATTATAAATCGCCCTAAAGTATGCAGTACACAGAAAGATAGTTTACTAATATGTTTACAACGACATGTTTACCCGATGAAAAGAGAGCGCGACGCTCGAGCTTGTTTACCATGACAACGTCGCGAGCGTTTTGACGTCACCGGAAACAGTTCAGGATCTTTTGGTTCATTGTTTTTATAACCATTAGAAAATGATTTTGCCTCGATGTAAATGCGTTTTATAACGAACCATCTGCTGACCTCCTGTAATGCCAATTGAGGTGTGAGGAAACTCATCCATTGTAAGAAAAGGAAAATATATCGTTTTATTATTTTGTATTAATTTATTTCGGTATTAAGAATTGTGTTCGGTCCCACTTTATATTAAAGGATTAGTTCACTTTCAAATTAAAATTTCCTGATAATTTACTCACCCCCATGTCATCCATGATGTTCATGTCTTTCTTTCTTCAGTCAAAAAGAAATGAAGGTTTTTGATGAAAACATTCCAGGATTTTTCTCCTTATAGTGGACTTCAATGGAGCCCAAACGGTTGAAGGTCAAAAATTACAGTTTCAGTGCAGCTTCAAAGAGCTTTAAACGATACCAGATGAGGAATAAGAGTCTTATCTAGAGAAACCATCGGCCATTTTCTAAAAAAAAAAAATTATATACGTTTTAACCATAAATGCTCATCTTGAACTAGCTCTCTTCTTCTCTATTAGAATACCAGCAGTGTAGACACTGCTAAGTGTATTACTGTCCTCCACAGGTTAAATTTTGAACTAAATTGTCATATACAATATGCTAGTGCAAGTATATAACAATTAGTTCCCAGAACAGTCAGCCATGTTAATTCTTACAATTGCATATGTGATACTGATTGTATACAACAGTTCAACAAACAAGAAGTTAACACTGAGTTTCATTTTAGACACAACATTTTCTGTTTTTCCTGTTTCACAATGAATAGAAAGTGTCAAACAAATCCACAGAAGAGCAGTAGCGTGTCTCCAAGCTGAATGTTTGTTACTGAATTTATCTGTGTATTTATTAATGAGTCAATGAATCAATGGCTCATTAATAAATACGTCACTTTCTTCGTTCTTGACTCAATCAGCCATTTTGAAAGAAATCAGATGAATGAATGATTCAATGACTCACTCCTAAAGACACTGGGTCTCATTCACTAATAGTTGCGTATTATTTTGTATTTGGAGAACTCGTTGCGAAAAATATCCACCTAATTCACAACACATTCGTACGCACATGAATTTGTTCTTAAGATCAGTCTGGTTTTAGTGAATTCTAAATGAGCGGCCACATATATGAGGTTAGTCATTTGCATAAAACATGCCCAAACCATCTCCATATAAGGGCTTTCCTTTTAGCCTTTCGTTACTCGCGTCAAACTTGCCGCTGTTTGCAGACGCTCTCTCGCCTGATCCTCGAGCAATGCCAAGCGTGCCATTCTCACCAATTCTCACAACAAACACCCAGATGACAGACCTCTCATTAGCCAGCTGTTCATATACGCACACTTAGTGAATGAGACCCAGTGACTTGATGCCACCTACTTGTGGATTTATTTTCCAGATTTAAAGCATTATTTTCTTTTTAAGAATCATTTCATGATTCAGTATTCAACATTTCCTTTTCATAACATTAATCTCATTGCATTACTTGTGCAATTGTAAATTCTGTAAAAATGAGCTGCTTTGATCAGTGTGTAAATACATCTAAATACCTTCTGTGCCACTCCTGCAGATGGATTTTGTCAATACAAAATCTTAAAAAATATATTGAGAAATCATTTTTTGGTCAATATTGCACAGCTCTAGTCAGGATTACAGCTCACAGCACTAAATGACACATCAGTAGATACAATCTCTAATCCAACTCTCATGCAACATTTCACTCTGCTATTAGTTTACATACAGGGCCAGAAATGTGAGATCAGCAAAAGCTTGTCGATTCTCATGATGTTAAATGAGATGGACGTGTGAACGGAAACTAACTGAGGTTGGGGGAAGATTCACACTCAACCAGATAAATATCACAGTTCAGTCATGGTTCAGGTCAATCTGAGTGTTTTCAGACATTAATAGTTACTATCGTGAGCTTTACAGTGAACCGATGAAGAAAATGTTTCTCAAATTAGTTTTGTTTGTGTGTTTGTGGCGTCTGGATGGTGAGTTTAAATGTGTTTTTATGGCTTTTGTCTTTGTACTGCTGCAGAATACTATTTATTCCACATTTAAATTATTAAAAGTGTTTTAGTGAAGCTTCATCAAACCAACATCAAGTGATTTTAATCTGTGAAAAACTCTGTTCTTCAGGTGTGTTTGGTGATGATGAAGTGAAGTATGTGAAAGTGCGGTCGGGAAATTTTGTCACTCTAAACTCTGATCTTACTGAAATGAAGGATGATGATCAGATTCAGTGGTGGTTTGAAAACACTTTAATAGCTGAAATCAATAAACGGGCCGACAGAATCACTCTATATGATGATGGGAGATTCTGGAAGAGACTGAAGCTGGACAATCAAACTGGATCTCTGACCATCACAAACACCAGAATTGAACATAATGGACTTTATCAACTAAAGATCAAAGTGTGATCAAGCGTTTCAGTCTCTCTGTCATTGGTGAGTCAAATATTTGTTAACCCGTTTTATGTTTCAATGACCACAAACTGTAATTATTAATCCAAATACCGTTTTTTTTTGTTTTTTTTGTTTTTTTTTGCATTTGTTCTGTTGTTTTACTTTTCTGGTGTTACTCATTTCAGAAATATATTTCAAACTATTTAAGTAAACAAAAAAAAAAAAACCTCTTGATCTGAGATGAACTCTGTTTTTCAGGATCAGGTTTTAGAGGTGCAGAGAAGACAGAGTCAGTGAAGGAGGGAGATTCAGTCACACTCAAAATTTATTCTCTTAAAATTCTGGATAATGATCTGATTCAGTGGATGTTTGGAAACATTTAATAGCTGAAATCAATAAACGGACCGACAGCATCACTGTATATGATGATGTTCTTGATGGGAGATTCAGAGACAGACTGAAACTGGACAATCAAACTGGATCTCTGACCATCACAAACATCAAACTGAACATGCTGGACATTAAAAACAACAGATCCACCATACGAGGGTTGATTTCTATCTCAATGTCTATAGTGAGTTAAATATTTGTTTCACCCAGTTTTATTTTTAATTACTGAATACAATATTAATCCACACACCATTTTGCTTATTTCTGTTGTTTATATTATTAATTCAAAATTTAAATAAGTAATTTAACAGTATAATTGGTGATAAACCCTGTTTCTGTTGTTCTCCATGTGTGTGTTGATGATACAGTTAAAATCAGTGAAGGAGGGAGATTCAGTCACTCTAAACTCTGATCTTACTGAAATGAAGGATGATGATGTGATTCAGTGGAGGTTTAGATACACTTTAATAGCTGAAATCAATAACGGACGACAGATTCACTGTATATGATGATGTTCTTGATGGGAGATTCAGAGACAGACTGAACTGGACATCAAATGGATCTCTGACCATCACAAAACACAAACTGAACATGATGGAGATTATGAACTACTGATCAACAGTGTGAGCAAGGGTTTCATGCTCACTGTCCATGGTAAGTTAAATATTGGTTTACTTTTATTTATTGCAGCAATCTAAATCTAAATCAGCAAAGTAAATCTAATCAAATTACTTTTAATGACTAATTAGCTTTCAGGTTATATTTAACTTTCTATTAAATTTTTCTTTTGATCATCTTGGTTCCTCTCATGTTTCTTGAATATCTTCATCATTCATTCTCTTTATTCTCTCATGTTTTTCAGCTCGTCTGCCTGTTCCTGTCATCAGCAGTAACTCTTCACAATGTTCATCATCATCATCATCATGTTCATTGGTGTGTTCAGCTGTGAATGTGAGTCATGTGACTCTCTCCTGGTACAAAGGAAACAGTTTATTGTCCAGCATCAGTGTGTCTGATCTCAGCATCAGTCTCTCTCTACCTCTGGAGGTGGAATATCAGGATAAAAACACCTACAGCTGTGTGCTGAACAATCCCATCAGCAACCAGACTCAACATCTGAACATCACTCACCTCTGTCACACATGTTCAGGTACGGCAGCGCTGATATTAGTTGATGTCAGCGCTGATATTAGTGTTTATTGACTGATCTGATCTCAGTTTGATGTTTTTATTCCTCAGACTCTGTCCACTGTTGTGGTCCTACTGAAGCTGTGATCCGATTGGTCCTCTCTGCTCTGGTGGGCGTGGCTACTGTCATTATTCTGGTTTATGACATCAGATCCAGAAGAGCTGAACGAGGTCAAGCTCATATTCACACATCAGGTACATGACTGATGATGACATTTCTCACACACTGATTTTGCATATATTCATATTTGTGAGATTTATTAATTATTGGCTTTATATGTTCATCTTTTTCAGGAAGTATTGAAATCTAAAGCAGAACGCTGAACTTTAAAGATTCTTCAAGTGTGTTTTTGTCATAATAAACACTGATGATTATTTCAGCTTCTCTCTCTTTCAGTGTCAGATTTTTAAAAATCCTATTTGTAAGGCTTTATTGTTTATATTTCTCTCTGATATAAAACAAAAGTGTATAAAGAGACAGATCTCACTTTACTACTGCTGTATATTTGTCATATGTATTTGCTTGCCTTTATCAATAAAGTTTTCTCACTCTGACGTTCATGAGTCTCTCCATTTCTGAATTCGGAACTGCATACTAACATGATATTCTTACTATTTCTGCCATAGAAAGATAAAAGTAATGGTAAAAGTAGTATGATACTATTATTAATTTTATTACATTTAGAGTCAAGCGTCCCTGGAAAAATACTAACTTTATGTACATTTTAAAAGGCAGTGTAAAGCTTTACATAATTAAAACATTATTTGTAAATGTTTACATTATTATTAGCTCATTTATTTTATTTATTTCTATCTACAATAGTAAACAAGCATCTTCCCCCAGCTTCTCCTTTAATCTGAGCAAACACTGATTTGGGACACATTAAAATATGAGAACACAGTGAAACACATAAACAATATATCGGTGCCCATTTCCTCCAACAGGCAACAATAAACTCTTTAAAGGAACACTCCACTTTTAGGCTCATTTAGGCTCACTTTTTAGGAATAGGCTCATTTTCCAACTCTTTCCAACTTTGAGTTTTACTGTTTTCGAATCCATTCAGCCGATCGCGGGTTGGCCGGTACCACTTTTAGCATAGCTTAGCATAGTTAATTGAATCTGATTAGACCGTTAGCATCTCGCTCAAAATAACCAAAGAGTTTCAATATTTTTCCTATTTAAAACTTGACTCTTAGTAGTTACATCGTGTACTAAGACCGATGGAAAATGAAAAGTTGTGATTTTCTAGGCTGATATGGCTAGGAACTATACTCTAGTAATAATCAAGGAACTTTGCTGCCGTACCATGAGTGCAGCAAGCGCAATGATATTACAGCGCTTGCATGTGACCCCCTGCTTGCACAGGCAGTGTGCCTTACCATGGAGACATTTGTGAGAGATGCTGCGTAATATCATTGCGTAATATCATTGCGTGATATCATCAACGTCGCGAGCGTTTTGACGTCACCAGAAACACTGGTTCGATTGTTTTTATAACCATTAGAAAATTATTTTGCCTCGATGTAAATGCATTTTATAAAGAAGCATCTGCATCTGTAATGCCAATTGAGGTGTGAGGAAACTATCATTTTCTATCAAAATCAAATATCATTTTACCGTGAGAACTTTATGGGGCACTTGTGAAAATAACACTATCGATCAGATCTAAAGGACGTTGTGGCCGTCTGGAGCTCAAAGTGGTGAAGTTCAGATGATGTGAAATAATCAGTAAAACACATCAAAACTGTTAAAGATGATTGACTGATTGTAGAGTTTGGAGAGTTTGTCTTTTCATATTTGTGGACTGAAAGCGTTGAAGATGTTTCACCCTGTTTTCTTCTGTTTGTGTTCGTGGCGTCTGGTTGGTGAGTTTTAAATGCGTTTTATGATTTCAGTTCTTTCTGCATCAGATTCACTGTTTGTTTTTTCTAAATGTCGGCTCTATAAAAACACTGAAGCTCAAACAGCAGCTGCATTAGTTTCAGTGTGACGTGATTCTCGTCTTAAGTGTTTGATGTTGTATCAAGATCAAATCAACTTCAGTTCCTGGAGCAGGAAATCAGAGTTTTGCTAAAAATCACCACAAATACAATACTCCAGTTTACTTCGGTTGTTTTATATTATTCTTTTTAAATATAAATTAGTGATGAACACTCTTTCTGTTTGTTCTTCAGGTGTGTTTGGTCATGCAGATGAAACAGAGTTTGTGTCAGTGATAGCAGGAGATTCTGTCCTTTTACACACTGATCATACTGCAGTCATGGATGATGATCTGATTCAGTGGTGGTTTAAAAACACATTAATAGCTGAAATCAGTGTAGAGGCTGGCAATGCTACTGTAAATGATCATTATGATTGGAGATTCAAAGACAAACTGAAGGTGAATCGTCGAACTAAGTGTCTGACCATCAGAAACATCACAACTGAACATGCTGGAGAGTATGAACGACAGTCTTACCGTATGAGGAGGATTTTCAGGCTCACTGTCATTGGTGAGTTAAATATCAGTTTCTCCTAATTTAGAATTTAATTCCCCCTTAATCCAAAATTATTCTTTTATGTCCAGTTGATTATGATATTATTCGTTTCAAATGTAAATTACAAACTATTAAGTCTTGTTCTGTTTCAGCTTGTTTTCAGTGTATGTTTGGTGATACAAACGTAAAGTCAGTGTCGGCGCTGGAAGGAGATTCAGTCACTCTAAACACAAGTTTTACTAAAATTACGGGTGTTGACAGAATTAAATGGGAGATTGAAAATTACAACAATTTAGGTGCTTCTATTGAGAGAGGCAGTGCTGGTTATTCAAATTATCAAATGGACAGAACGAAGGTGGACTATGAAACTGGATCTCTGACCGTCACAAACGTCAGAACCACAGACTCTGGATTTTATAAACTATATTTTGAAGAGGATTTGAAGAGGATTTTCGCTGTCACTGTCTATGGTGAGTTTAATAATGGTTTCACCTGTTTAATATATTACAGCTTTTAAGTAGATCTAAATAAGCACCTAATCATTTAAATGTTGTTTGAATGTTAAAAATAATTAAATACGTATTATTTTTAACTGTGTATTGTTTTTGAAATGCTCTACTTTTGATCAATCTAGGTTTTCTAGCTGTTTCTTCCTTGTCTACTCTGCAATACTGCCACATAAGATACATGTTTTAGCCATTCTGTATAATGATTTTAAATTGGAGTTTTAAAAGGTTTACATGTGGTCTTAGTCATTTCAGTCCATTTTATTCTTCTTAACATTTGTTTTTATTATTAAACGAATATCAATTTGTGAACATTGACAATTCAACATCCTGTCCCACCTACTTAACCCTGTAGACTGCAGTCTCTTTACAGTGGGGCCCATATTTAGGTAGATAATCTCACAGAAAAACAAAAAAAACAAGGTCACAGGAATTATGAGAAATAAATTTCAGGAGTATACTAAATAAAGAAATCAATAAAATGGAGGGGTATTTACTCTGCATCTTGGAAATCTTCTCAGCTGCTGCAGTCCTGGGGTCTCATTTATAAAGCGTGCGTACGCACAAAACGGGGCTGGAAACGTGCATATGCCAGTTCCCACGTGTGGCATTACAAATTAATTATGCAGACTACGCCACCCGGAGGCTATTCCCGGGACTGCCCTCAACCTTAGAACACACAGGTTCGTCACAACTGGGTCAGGTATCAGACCAGAGTTGAGTTTAAAACAAAACTTTATTCAAAACATTCAATTTTTGTTCACTGTATCAAATAGTTAAAAGCAAAAGTTACAAGACATCACACTTCAGGGTGGGGGAAGGCCTGGCGTCCTTTAAGCAGAGAGGACACAGCACTCACGCGTGCACTCACACACCACAGCAAACCACAGCACGACACACCTCACTGTGAACACTGCAATCAGAGGAGCCCACCACCACAAGATGCTACACTGCTGCCGCCGGCCACCCCACTCCTGAAGGGAGAAAAGAAACACAATTTAAAACACATAAAATAGAACAAGCATCACATACAGCAACCTGGTTCCCAACACAGTCAATTATCCAAAAAAACTGCTGGTTACTCAGGGTACCTCAGCTACTGGATTATCAACCAGCTGAAATAGGCAACACGTCAGGAAAAAAAAAATAATCACAAAGACACATATACCAAAGAAGATACACCGCACAGGTCACAAAAGAAAATAAAGAAAATTAATTCAACTGAATTGACCAGCAGACATCAGACTACAAACTCAAACCAATGATAAACAACAAAATAGAAACCAAAAAAAAGGACAATAATAATAATAATAATAATAATAATAAAAAGAACACAAAACAATACAAAATAAACAATTAAATCAAACACAATAACCCCAACAGCAAAAAAAAGAAAAGAAACAACGCTAGTGACAGTCAAGTAGTAGCTACCCTGTCGCACGCCACTTTTAGCTCAGTTACTCACGGTACTAGTGGAAGTGAGCACCATACCCCAAATCCAGACCGCAATCCAACTGATCCTGTAAGGATTGAAATGCGGCAGCAATACACAGTTAACGTATGGGAGCGACAAAATGTTAATCAGCTGTTAACCCAGCGTCACCGCATACGGTGCAGGTGGAAGATGATGCAACTCCAGAGGCCGGATATGTAGAGGAGGAAACGCAGCTGAGCAAGCGAAACAGACCAGACAGATGACGCAGCGCGAAGCGGCTGTAGCTCGATAAAGCAGGCAGTCAAGCCCACATCAAAAGTGGGGTTAAGTAATGCACATAGCGCAGAAAGCCACACAGCAAGCGACAAGCCACCTACAGCAGCCCACTGTACCGTCCCTTGCACACTGACCCGAACCTTAAACAATGAAAACATACTTTAGTCAGGCAATCATGAAAACCCATAAAGTCAAGAGTAACGTCAGCGTCAACACATACCTGTACTGCAGCTCACAAAACACGGATGCAGATGTATAATAAAAATGTCTCCATTACATGCAGCGATTAAAGGGCTTCCCGAAAAGCTCCCCAGTCCACCCTCGCCAATGTCCACACAAAAACCCGGAAGTACGGCGGCTCGCTCACTGACACAGAACAAACGCACACACATACCACAACCCGAACCGATTTTATAGGCAGGTAAATGACCCTAGTCAGGACACGCCCTCAATTTGCTGGATGACGTCAGGCGCCGGGGGGGGCGCAGATCGTACTGCTACATTCGCTTCCTGATTCTTTCTGGTAGAAATAAGATATCTAGGAATATGGATGGATTCCAGGTTGATTTTTAAGATGCATATACAGAAGTTTGTAGACAAGTGCAAAAAAAGTAATAATATTCTACGATGTTTAACAGGAATGGAATGGGGAGCTAGTAGGATATCTTTACAAAGAATATATAATGCACTGATTAGGTCAGCAATTGACTACGGGTGTATAATTTATGGATCTGCATCAATATCCTTGATTAAAAAAGTAGAACCATTCAGGCTCAATCTTTAAGAATAAGTAGTGGGCGTTCAGATCTTCCCCAATATCAGCCATGCAAGTGGAGGTGGGAGAAATGCCTGTAAGTTTACGAAAATTGAAATTATCAATGAATTATTGGATAAATGTAAAAGGGCATTCTGAGTTACATCCAGTAAAGGACATATTGAAGGACTGCTGGCAATATGGGAATAATACAATTAAAAGTTTTGGTTGGACAGCAAATAGAGAAGCTACGTTTTTGGATATTTCAGAAATCTCAGTTAGTCCCTCAGTTGTTATACCGAATATTCCTCCTTGGTTGCTTCCTATGCCTCAAGTAGATTTTAATCTACAAAAGATGATCAAGAATGAGAAATCTATATCTAAGGAGGTTATTGTTCAACAATACCTAGATCAAACTTACTCTTCTATGCTCCATATCTTCACATGGGTTTAAAGATCCTACATCAGGAAATTCAGCTGCAGCTGTATATATCCAAAGTTTACAGATCAACATTCAGAAAAGGTTAACTGATTATGTTTCTGTCTTTACAACAGAGCTAATAGCAATTTTATTAGCTATTCAATGGGTGGAGGAAGTTAAACCTTCAAGGGTAGTCATCTGTTCTGATTCTTTATCAGCTTTAAATAGTTTAATAAGTGAACAATCAACATCAAGGAAGGATTTAATATATGAGGTACTTATTAATAGGATTCAAGAAATGGGTAAGTCCTGAGTTCATGGGTACCTGCAATGTAGGAGTACAAGGTAATGAAATAGTTGATAACTGGCCAAACAAGCAATAAAAAGTATGATATTGAGGTACATCTTGCACTAAGTAAAGCAGAAATAAAAGGAAAAATTAAAGAACTCTTGAATATAAAGTGGCAGGAAATGTGGGACAAGGACTTAAAGGGCAGACACTTATACAGTATCCAAAAACAAGTTGGTAAAGGGAGAATATGCTTTAACAATAGAAAAGAAGACATAATTATTACTCGACTACGAATTGGACATTCTTTATTCATAATAGGGAAACATCATGTGATGCATGCAATGAAGCAGAGACTATTGAGCATGTACTTCTACATTGTGCAGTGTATAGAAATGAAAGAGACGAGTTATTTAAAAAACTGAGAAACATTGGATTATTTAATTTCACTATCAAATCTTTTAAGATGTGCCTCAGGACAAACTAGTATTATGAAGAAATTCTTAGTTTTCTGAAAATAACCGGATTAGAAAGTAGAATTTTTTTTTTTTTTCTTCTATCCCTTCTATCATCCTTTACGTCAATGCTTCACACTCCAGTCCAGTTGGTGGCGGCAATACACCATAAGCTGGCTTGTCAACCACCATTAAATCATACAAGAAGAAGAAGAAAAAAACACTTAGGTCAAAACGCTGCCTGGTTTGTGGAGTACCTTTTTTTGAACACTCGCTATTCCAGGACTTCAGGACTTCCAGAACCAATGAGGTTCATTCTGGTGTCACGCATCACATTGAGCTTCCGCAAGAACCAATGAGGTTGATTCTCGTGTTACGCATCACATTTGAGCTTCCTCAAGAACCAATAAGGTTCATTCTGGTGTTACACATCACATTTGAGCTTCAGCAAGAACCAATGAGGTTCATTCTCCTGTTATGCATAACTGTCACGATCACCGTCTGCTCCTGTCAGTTCCCGGACTACACTTCCCACAATCCTCCCTGTCAGTCACATGTTCACTCCACACCAATCACCTGTTGCCACATACAGCCTAGCACACTACACTGATCACTACACCCAGCTGCAGCTCATTACCAGGACTATAAAGGACTTCCACACACACCACCTCACCGTGAAGTATTGTTAACTGTTGTTGTCAATTCCGAGCGTTTTCCTGTATTCCCTGTCTGCCTGTTCCTTGTTACCGTTCCTGCCTGTTCCCTGTTTCCTGTTTGTTGACCCATTGCTGCCTGTCCTGACCCTTGCTTTGTATAACGACCATTTAATAAACGCTGCACTTGGATCCCCTGCCTGAGTCTCCCACTCACAACAGAATACTTCGCCGTACAAAGATCCAGCAGCGTCTACGAGCACTATCAGCTTCAGCATGGACCCAGCAAGGTGTCTCGTTGGCCTTCGCCAAGGTAACTCTAGCTTCGAGGATCATATTCAGAAGTTCCTGGATGTCGCTTATTTATCAGATCTGCCGGACTATGCCCTCATTGACTTCTTTGGTTACGGATTAAATGAACCATTAAAAACCTATTTACTTACCAATGGTCCCCGAGGATCATTCATGGAATTCCTGGACTTTGCCCTGCTCGCAGTTGGTTCGACTTTCACCGTGGGGGTCGCGGAGAAATGCGACATCCCTTTGAGCCACGTAATGGCGGCCGCTACGGACAGCGCACACAAAATGGCAGCTGCTACAACACAACGTCACGTCTCCGCTGATCGTCCAGAGCAACGTCACGTCTCCGCTGATCGCCCAGAGCAACGCCATGTCTCCGCTGATTGCCCAGAGTCACGTCACGTCCCCGCTGTTTTCCCAGAGCAGTCTGCTGCGACCTGCTGCCGTCTCTAGGTCAGCCAGGGAGCGGAGAGGATTGCGTTGCAGTGTGGTAGATCCAACGATGACTTCAGTACGAGCGGCTGGCATTCCTAAGCAACCACCAGCCACTTCGCACCCAAGCCAGCCGGCCGCTTCGCACTCAAACCAGCCGGCCGCTTCGCTTTCAAGTTCGTCTGTTGCAACGCTCTCAAGGGCGTCTGTTGCAACGCTCTCAAGTTCGTCTGTTGCAACGCTCACTCAAGTTCGTCTGTTGTTCGCCGTTGCTGTGAACTCAAGTTCGCCGGTTGCTGTGAACTCATGTTCGCCGGTTGCAACGCAGCCAAGTTCACCGGTTGCAACGCACTCAAGCGCCCTGGACGCGATGGACAAAATGGCTGCTTTGCCAGTGCCCACGGGCAAGATGGCCGCCCCTGCGGTGCTGAAGGTTGTAGGGGGCGTTCCAGCCAATGAGTCCGCTCCAGAAACCGCTCCAGTCGGTGAACCATTGCCTCACTCTCGGAGGAGGAGGAGAAGGAGGAAGAAGGTGTCCTCCTCTCCTCAAGACGCAGACATCCTTCAGGAGGCCGCTGTGGACCTGGAGACCACTCCAAAGGCCTCTCTTACTCCGCCCAAACTACTGACTTGCCCTGCCAGCGCCGCCTAAGCGCCTTGCTCTGCCGGCACCACCTGAATTCCTTGCCCTGTCGGCGCCGCCCAAATGCCTTGCTCTGCCAGCACCACCCAAGCTCCTTGCCCTGCTGGCGCCACCCAAGCTCCTTGCCCATCAACCCGCTACATCCTCCGTTGATTTCCCCAAGAACTTTTTTTGGGGGGGGGCAGTATACCTAGGGATGGGGAGTTTGTGTGTAGGGATCTTGCCCGGTCACTGCCGTCAGCGGCCTTTGGACTATTATGGCCAACCATGGACTATAACCCACTATGGCCATCTATGGAATTGATCGGCCGTGGCTGCCTGAGCCATCTGACCTGCCGTGGCTGCCTGAGCCACCTGACCTGCCGTGGCTGCCTGAGCCACCTGACCTGCCGTGGCTGCCTGTGCCACCTGACCTGCCGTGGTTGCCTGAGACACCTGACCTGCCGTGGCTGCCTGAGCCATATGACCTGCCGTGGCTGCCCAAGCCGCCAGACCCGCCGTGGCTTCCTGACACTCCTGACCTGCCCAGGCTGCCCGAGTTGCCTGACCCGCCGTGGCTGCCCAAGGCTCCTGTCCCGCCGTGGCTGCCCGTGGCATCTGACCCTCCGTGGTTGCCCATATTCCTGGAACCTGCATTGGAGATCTGTTCCTGTCCACTATTAGATCTCCAATGCACCCCCCCCCCCCCCCTCCCTAGCTGTTCCGTTTACACCGCGAGGACGCGCCTTCCGGGAGGGGGGCATTATGTCACGATCACCGTCTGCTCCTGTCAGTTCCCGGACTACACTTCCCACAATCCTCCCTGTCAGTCACATGTTCACTCCACACCAATCACCTGTTGCCACATACAGCCTAGCACACTACACTGATCACTACACCCAGCTGCAGCTCATTACCAGGACTATAAAGGACTTCCACACACACCACCTCACAGCGAAGTATTGTTAACTGTTGTTGTCAATTCCGAGCGTTTTCCTGTATTCCCTGTCTGCCTGTTCCTTGTTACCGTTCCTGCCTGTTCCCTGTTTGTTGACCCATTGCTGCCTGTCCTGACCCTTGCTTTGTATAATGACCTGTGAGTGATATCTGCCAATCCCGACCTCTGCCTGTACCTGGATTACGATTCTGTCTACCCTCTGCTATACCTGTTTGCTCCTGATTTACCCTGCCTGTACGACCACGCTTACATTTAATAAACGCTGCACTTGGATCCCCTGCCTGAGTCTCCCACTCACAACAATAACATTTGAGCTTCCGCAAGAACCAATGAGGTTCATTCTCCTGTTACGCAGCACATTTGAGTCTTATGGATTTTGAAATTTTTTAGATTTTCTTTCTTTTTCTATACCATACTGCAGTGTCAGTCACAATAGTAACTGTTGCTGTTTGCAGACTGTTCCATAGTATTTTTTGTGAAGACACTAGATACTGTACTACTACACTACTGTCATAACCAGGAATTCCCCTTTCCAAGAAAACATTTAAATGCTAAAGGTGAAACTTTGGTGCATCAGTGTTGAAATCACATTCATAATGTACATAGATACTCAATGATCATTTAAATCATGACACGAGCTGTTATGAGAATCAGATCTGATTTAATACTCATGTTTATTGTGACTCATTTTTGCACATTTCACCAAAGATAAAAATGTATACCAAAGATACAAATATATGAAGACTATTTAAAAAAAAAAAATAAGAAAAAAAGGCTGTAACATTCCTCCTGCCATACATTGCAGAAAGTATTATCACTGAGTGTTTTATCAACTTGAATTTACATGTTACAGCATGAGTGGCTGACCAAGATAGGCATGCTAAATTAGTTAAAAACGCTGGTAGGAACATTAGCCATGACAAAACCTGCCTTTTCCAGTAACACAACAAAACCTGAAGTACCTGAATGCTGATTGACAGCTGCCTTCCAATATCATTTGCATATTGTACACATCTCTGTGAGCTTGTTCTGGTCTCGTTCCATTTTCTCTTCAATGAAAGTCTCAAAATGATAATAATATCACAGCGGTGTCTCAGTCTCAAATCTGTGTGAGATTAGGGGGACGTCGCTCAGCTGAAGCCATCATAAGTGTTGCTCAGATTAGGGCGAGGCTTCAACATAATTCTCCTGAAAAAGTTACACAAACACTAAAATTATATTTTTGAACACAATGTCCTGACTGTGGGAATGCTAATGATCTTCACACTGACAAACCAAATCATGCTGTATCTTCTGTATGACGGCAATAAATCTTACCTGATTATGGTACTGTATCATGATGTCTGCTTGAACATAATAACAAACTCATTAAATGCACATTAAATTGTATATCAATCTCCCTATTTTTTGTTACTCATCCGTATGTAATAGTTGCCATTCTGTCGTCTTTGTGCACATCTGACATGGCCACCAGTAAATCACACAAGCCGTTACACCAGTCACCAGCATAGTGACAACACCACCAACAAACAACGAACAATACCAAACAATAAAATACCGAATAATAAGTCCTTGCTAGTGTTGAAGATAGCCCCGGAGCTGTAATAACAGGCGGACATTATTATAGAGATCGACTGATAAATGGGAACAGGAAATATCAGTGTTTATGGCAAAATTATTACTATTATGCATTCTATTATGCAAAAATTGCAAAAGTAACCTGCACTGAATGACTAAATGATACTTACCAGTGCCAGTAACGTTTATTTCTTTATGAGGTTACAGATCTGACTCTGATATCCAGTGAATTCAGCAATGAGAATATAATTAAGACCACGTCATCACATCATGTAGGTAATTTGCGATTACACCTGTGTATAAAGTGACTGATTCTCCCTCTGTCACTGGCTTTGCTAACTTTCGTTTTTGTTTTCCTTTTGTCCTAAATAGACCTCCATCTCCCAGCTTGTGAAAGTTCAATTCATTCTTGAAGTGCTTTGTTCAGACAGTTGTTGATAAGTGATTGGATTACAAAAAGAATCACGCCCTCTAGTCCCCATGATTCTATAAAATGAATCCCATTCCATAAATCAAACTCCGCCCTGCAGCCGATTCTAAAGATTCATTGGTCAATCACAGTGCTGCTTATCTACACAATAGGTGTATTCATATGGCAAACCATTTTCACTGTCAATATGAATTTGAAAACAGCCAAAGAAAAGCAAACACAAAAAGTACGAGGACTAAGATCCAAACTAAAGCAAACACTGAACACCACAATGGTGACTTCAAATGAAACAAACATCAGCATCTAAACCTCTGTAATTCTCAATAGATCTTCTGTACGTGGGACAGAAATAAAGTCATCTGGTTATAATAAGTGAAGCTGGTATAGCTGTGTTTGTGGAGATTTTAATCAGATCTTCAGAGATTTAATGTCTTTATCTTCATTGATTTTCCCAAAGCTCAATCATCAGTTATTTGATCATCTTCAACATGTTTTTTTTTAACATGTGGTAGATTGGACTCATATAAACACAGATGTTGTACATTTCAGCATCTATCCAAACAGTTTTGTACATGTAAAATGTTTTTATTTTTTTTAATTTTATTTTATTTTACTTTATTACATTTTACATACAACAAGAAAAATCTGAAATAGTTTTTTTTTTTTTTTTTTTTTTTTAATAAATAAATAAAATAATTCTTCAATATTTTATATCAGTGTAAGGGCAGCACAAGTGTCTCAGTGGAACACTGTCTCCTCACAACAAGAAGGTTCCTGGTTCGAGTCTCAGCTGAGACAGAAAGTCTTTCCTTCAGATCTGGTTTCTCTCACAATCCAAAGATGTGTCAATTACAGATACTAAGTTGTCTAAAGGTGTGAACATGTGTTTTACTGCCTATGGATGGATCCGTGGCTGTCTTTTTTAACCTTGTACGGAGGTTCCAGGAACGTCTATATCGGACATGCAGAAGACTTTCATTCTGGCTCCTCAGTGGACGTCTTTTCAACGTGTGCCAAGACGTTGAAAAACATCTTCTGGGTATAACTTTGCCTAGTGGGAGAGGCCTGGATCAGTGTTTCCTAAAATTTAAGAATGATAAGCTTACACACGTTATCCTCATGTTTTAACTGTTTACTATGTATATAACAGTAGCAAGGCTTCGAAAAAAAAACACATTTTAGTGCACCAAAACCCCCAACGAGAGATAAAGCCTGTGAAGTGCAGAGATGAACCGTTGAGAGGAGAAACAATCACAGACTGAGATGATGCACTTCCACAGTTACTACTTTCTCCTGGAAACACAGTTGTTTAACAGCATTGTCTTGCGTACAAAGCATGAAGACAATGTCTCATTCCCTCTCAAGGAACCAAGGTTACCACAGTCCTGCCATATTTTTTATTCCACCCACTGAAGCATTGTTAAAGTTAATGAATTGAGTGGTGATTGACCATTATTGAAGACCCTGCTGATAACAAGCAGAATCACCAAATTTCAAAGTGACCATCATTGAGATCATTGTTGTATTTAGATTTTGTTTGGTTGTTGTAACTGAGTTGTAACAGCAAAGAGAGATGATAAGATGGTGTTTATTTGGTCATTGTTTGACCAGTTACAACAGCCCAAACAAAATATAATATTAAAAAGTCAAGGTTTATGAACCCAAATAAACAAACACTGATCTCCATGATGTGACTTAAAATTGTATTTTTCTCCTTTGGTGATTCTGAGTGTTATTATCAGGTGTCTAAACTAAAACAGTGACATATTAAGTTTTGTGGCCATAATTATGAGGTGATTTGGCACTGTTGCACATTAGACAGTTATTATTGAAAAGGCTTTAATATATTAAACAAATCTTAATGTATCAAACATCAGAAGAAAAGCTGCACTTTACCATTGCTTAAAATGTTCTAAATGAATAAAAAAAAAAGACTTTAGAAAACACATGTAAAAACTAGTATCATTTCTTTATGAGATATTGTTTCGTATTGTAAAACGGTTCATTAGTCAATGGGTTTTCCAAAGGACACTGTACAAATTGATGCCATCTAGTGGTGAAAATTATGAATGAAGCAAAAGAAGATTCCATTTTCTACTGAATCACATTTAATTGATCTGCCTTTCATAGAGCATGCACACGCCCTGTGTGTGATGGGAGGATAAAACATATTTTCAATATTTTTGTTCTCTTGCAAAAGTTTTGTGATCCACCGAAAAACGTTTTGTTTATATCCAAAACTTTTGGGCTCTTTGCAAGCGAGAACAAACATTCTTGGGGATCTGAAAACATTTGCGAAAGAAAGCAAAAGCATTAAATATATTTTCCCTCCAATTTAATAATTATTCCATCAACATGTCCTTTTATGAGCTCTGTAGCCTTTTAATATTTCTGCTGATAATATTACAGTTAAATATTAGCCTATCAAAGCTTCAGATGTTTCTCATTTTAATTCTCATTCTGCACTTAGTTTTGCTTCTCTATATTTGCAAACATTTTATGAAGAAAATGTTTATATATATACATTCTGAAATCACATTTTTATATTCAGTATATTCTGCTGTTATTTATAGGTTTACCTGTTCACGCCTGTTTTGGGCGGGACTGAGAGAGAGAGAGAGAGAGAGGAAGAGGAAGTGAAGAGAAAAAAATAGAGAAGCACTGAAAATGTGAGTTTTTCTGATGTTGTTTTATCTCACTTTAATCGAAACACAACTTTTTTGGATAGATGGTTCTGTGCACGTTAAATGTACGTGCACAGAACCTGACATAAGAATGACATAAGAAAGACTAAATTACAGAGTTTCTCTGTTCAAGCAGGACCTGTGGAGGTCGAGCTCGTGTATCCAGCTTCTCCAGTTTCAATCGCAAACACGCAAGAGCTTGGATCAGGACTGCAAGGTTGGTCTTGTGTTAATGTTGAGAATGTGTGTGCTTGGTTGTGTGCACTATAATGTACAGTTTAGAGTAAGTTGTAACTGGAGTGTGCCACGCAGTCAGGGGGCGTGTCAAGGAACGCAGTCAAGTACAGCTAATAATAACAGCTTTTTTCTGACTTGTATCTACTTTAATTTTTTAAATCTCTTATCACTTTACCTCACTTCACCTGTGAAGTACCCTGTTAACCCAATATATTCAATATATTGACATATATAAAAACTTGCATTAGAGGATTAACAAAAGACAACCCTATAAATGAAGACCTCAGAGTGAGAATGCATACTTCTTAATTGGAAATAATTTTAAATGCTTCATATGCATGATACTTTGTACAATGTTGTTTCAGTTCTCTGCCTTTTCTGTTGAATTATATAATGTTGAAATGGCAGCCCAGATAGCAAACAATGATCAAAACAATGTTAAATCATTGAATCATTGAAAAACAAGAGTCAAACTGCTCAACTAAAGGAAACACTGACCACCATAATGGCGACCAATCATTTTCAATAAAACATCAACATCTAAACCTCTGTTAATTCTCAAAAATAACTTCTGCTGAGATCTTGATTGATTTATTTTCTTCTTTTATCTTCAGTTGATTTCAGGCTGTGTGGCTTTAAGTCAGTTGTAGTTGTGTTTAATTTTCTGAGAGTGCAAACATTGATTCAATGCCACTACCATTGATTTTTTTGTTGAAATTTCAAAAATTTTTTAACATTAGTTGTGGGTGCAAAAGTGACATTAACATTGATTAACGTTTATTATCATTGCTTGTTATCTGCACTGAATCAATATCACTTTTACACCCACAATTAATGTTGAAAAAATGTTGAAATTTCAACAAAAAATCAATGGTAATGGCATTGAATCAGTGTTACAATGTGATGTTGGTTCATCATCATGCTTGAACTCTCAGAAAATGACAGCCAAACAGCCTGAAATCAACTGAAGATAAAAGAAGACAATAAATATCTCAAAATCTCAGCAGAAGCTCTTTTTGAGAATTAACAGAGGTTTAGATGTTGATGTTTTAATGAAAATGTTTGGTCACCATTATGGTGATCAGTGTTTCCTTTAGTTGGGCAGTTTGACTCTTGGCTTTTTGTGTGAGTTTGTGCTCTTTGCTAAAACACGTAATTTGTTGCAAAGAAACCAGAAACAATGATGATCAGACAATATAGTTTTCATCATCATAATACAAAATTATTTGCTAATCCTAATTCTGATCAAAAGTGTATATTTGTTTTAATAGGTTACATTCACCAACAATGCTTGTTTGTTACAGATCAGACATTCTGAATCTTGACTTTTAAAGTGCAAAAAGTGGTGAAATCCTTCATGCTGCAATGCATGCTGGGAGTCATGTATTCTATGGTGGCTCCCAGCATGCATTGTGGCACGAAGGATGTCAACATTGTTGAGATTCATATGCTGATTCTTCATGTCTGTGTGTGTCAAAATATATTTCTCATAATGTATTTTAAAAAATATCAGAATATGATCTGTGGCAAGAAAGTATTATTGGTGAATATAATATTTTAATACAAATAACCACTTTTGGTCAGGAACAAGATTAGTAAACTACTCTGCTTTATGATGATAAAAACTACATCACCTGATAATTATTGTTGTTTTTTTTTGTTTTTTTTTGCAACAAAGTATGTGTTTTGGTAAACTGTTACAAAAACAATTTTTGGATTTAAAATAAACATCTCAAACTTTTTTTCCCCCACCAGCAAATAGAATAAAAGAAGCTAAAAGAAGACTGATGTCAAATTTGAGACAAAATGACACTCCACTGCTAAGTTCAGGTCATGTACTTCATGCTTTTCAGGTAAGGCATTATTATAACACAGAATGGTGTTGCAGTGTGTAACAGCAGGGGCTAATCATGCTAAGCGGATAATGGCAGAATAAAAAATAATGGCAAACCGATTACTTTTTTTTTGTTGAGTTTTACTAATCTCTTTCCAGTCATTTCAGGATAAATATTTCTAAAGTTTTCCCCTTTTATCAGTGAAATTAGTATTTTTTTATATTTTATTCCACCAATGAGCACTTTTTATCAGGACAGCGGCTCTCAAAGATTTTTGTCTCTAATGAATCTCAGTTCATGATTTTTAATGAACACATGCAGAAGAAATCAATCTAGTCTGCTCTTATAAATAAGAATTTAGTTCTTGTTTTCTTCAACAACTCATTCCCAGCTAACAGAATTTTGTTATAAGAATGTTCTCCAAATATTCAGTGTTGGTTCTGGGAATAAAAAATGTCCATTTTCTTGATGTTCCAGGAACGTTTTTATAAGGTATGATGTTCCTCAAATGTTCTTTCAACTAAATTTTGATTTAAAATTCAACATTGTAGGAATGTTGATTTGTAACATTCCAAGAACATAAAATTGTCCAGTTTCCTTAATGTTATTAGAATGTTATTTAAAGGTTAGTTTGATGTTCCTGAAAAATTCTTTCAATCATTCAAACACCTGCTGTGAACAAACACTGAAAGAAAGAGAAATAAGAACACAACTACAACTTTCTTCAGCCACAGCCTTCGATGAACTGAAGAAAAGACATGAAATCTCTGAAGATCTGATTCAACAACTCCACAAACAGCATTACCAGCTTCACTTATTACTAACCAGACTGACTTTATTTCTGTCACACGTCTACAGAAGATCTTACTGAGAATTAACAGAGGTTTAGATGTTGATGTCTTATTGAAAATGTTTCGTTTGACAAAGACATCCATCTAGCACATGTTCACATAGGAAAACAACTGAAAAACAGGATGGTTTGTTTTCTGGTAACTGTGTGTTTATTTAACTGACTGAGAAATCACTTCTGTGGTCCAAATCAATTCATTTCATTTTGCAAACGTTCACGGAAAAGAAAGAACTCCCTCAAAAGAATGATTTATTCACAAATGAGAATCACTGACTGAGTCCATAGAAAAATAGGACATGCATACATAACTGCTGAAATATTCACACAGAAAACATTTTTCAAGTCATCAGAGCACTTATGGTACACATAGTGCTGCAGGCGCCACTGCCATCAGACACTCAAAGCTCTCAGAAAGCAAGAGAAAAAGAGAGAAAAAACAAAAGACTGTTCAGGCATGTGTAAATTACCTCAGTCTGTCAGTGCTTTCATTGGTGTTTGGCAGCAGCATCTCTACTAATGGCAAAGCTTTAAGTTTAATTTGCTTCAAGAACAGTGTCGTTACCTTAATACAGAGAAATGTCATGTACTGTAATTCCACAACTTTAGTATGTTTGTCAGTCAATCAAGAACTCAACACCCCTGTGGTATAAATATTAACTACACAAAATTCAGAATTCAAAGATTTTGCCAATAGTTGTGTTATGTGATAAATGTGTAAACAGATAATGTATTCACTTGTATTTTATTAATCACAGCAACAATGTCATCATTTATTCACCCCCATCGGCGAGGCAGCATGGATGAACCTCTCACTATGGCGTAAGCAATTGTTTTTATTAATTTACTCACCTAATAAAAGTGTCATTTTTCACTATGTTTGTGTTGAGTCATTAGTCTTTGATTGGTGGAGAAAACCACAAGAGAAACATAGTCTCAGGCTATTTATGTAACCCTGTTCCCAAAGAGGGGAACAAGATGATGCTGCGTCATGGTATTGACGCTGTGGGAACACTTCTGTGGGAGCCAGTGTCTGAAGCCTGGCCTACAAGGCTGTGTAACAGCACATACAATTGTTGAGCACAGACTGAGTTTTGAGTCAAACCTGAAGGACTCGAGACCCTGGGGTTGAGTTTAGATGTTGATGTTTTATTGAAAATGTTTGGTCACCATTTTGGTGATCAGTGTTTCCTTTAGTTGGGCAGTTTGACTCTTGGCTTTTTGTGTGAGTTTGTGCTCTTTACCAAAACACATACTTTGTTGCAAAGAAACAATCAAAGATGATCAGGTGATATAGTTTTCAGCCTCACAAAGCAAAGTAGTTTACTAATCTTGTTTCTGAACCAACATCACATTGTAACATTGATTCAGTGCCATTACAATTGAGTTTTTGTTGAAATTTCAACATTTTTAAACATTAATTGCGGGAGAAAAAGTGATACTGATTCAATGCAGTTAATGTTGACACATTAACATTGATTTAACATGATTCCGATCATTGCTTGCTATCTGGGTCAGCAGGCACTGTAGACTAATAAATAACAAATTGAAATCATCACGTTGATGCTGTTAATTCTCTCTATTACAGATCATGTCCTGATGCGACACTACTGAATCCAGGTCCTCCAGTGCTTTACCAGCTAAAAACTGAAAGAAAATATATTCAGGGGACTAACAGAAAGGTCAGAAGATGGACATATGGACAAAAAGACAGAATCAAGCAAGGCAAAGTCATACTGATGGTGGGAGAAACCGGTTCTGGGAAAACAACCATCATCAACACCATGATCAACTACTTCTTGGGAGTGAAGTTTGACAATCAAGAATGGTATGAAATCACAGATGAAGAAGAAGAAGATGTAGATGAAACACAATCCCAGACATCTGAGATTACTGTTTATGAGGTGTTTGTTGAAGAGAAACCAACATCTCTGACCATCATTGACACTCCAGGTTATGGAAACACTGAAGGATATGATAAAGATGGAGATTTCTGAATGTCTGATCAGATTATTTTCAGATAAGGATGGGATTCATTATATTGATGCAGTGTGTTTTGTGATGACAGCGTCTCAGAATCGACTCTCTGGAAAAGAGCTTTACATGTTTCACTCAATTCTGTCTCTGTTTGGTAGAGATATAGAGAACAACATAGTGTTTCTACTCACACATTCAGATGGACAATGTCCAACCCATGCACTCAAAGTCATCAAGAAAGCACAGATTCCCTGCAGAAGAGATGGAAAAAAACAACCTGTTCACTTGTTATTCAACAACCAACAGAAAGAAAAAAGAACAAACAATATGATCAAATACTCAGATCATCATGGGAAATGGGAGACGAAAGCATGAAAGAGTTCTTCACATTCCTGGAAAAATAACAGAAAAAGTGTTGTGATGACATTAGATGTTCTGAAAGAGAGAAAACGACTCGAGGCCTGTGTCTGCAATCTGAAGGAACAAATTTCTGAGAAGGAATCAAAAATCGAGAACTGACTCAGATTCAGGAAGCTATCAAAGATTACAGAGAGAAGATTCAAAATGTGGAAACTTTCAGTTTACAGTCAAATCAGCTGTCAAAGAAAAAGTTTCTACTGTGAATGAATGGTGGTGGAAGAGAAGTGTAAACTGCTGCTCCGATTGTGAGGAAAACTGTCATGAGAACTGCTGGATGGAGGATGAAGATCCTTTAAAGTGCTCAGTCATAAAAAACAATCAATGCACTGTGTGTACAGGGAAGTGTCATTACAGCAAACATGTCAGAGAGAACAAGAAATATGTGACAAAGCCAAAAACATTAACTATGACATTTGCTGACCTCGAACAGGGGTATGAATTCATTGCTGAAAAGCCTAAATCAACTTTGATAAAAAAATTTGAAAGCATTACAATGGAACATGAAAGAAACGTGAATGAATTGGAGAATAAAACAAAAATGGAAGAAAAACTGAACAGCGATCTGGAGAAGATTAAAAATGAAAAGTCTAAGCTGGTGCATGAAGCTTATATGACCATCATGAATCTGTCTGAGATTGCACTTAAATCAGACAGCGCTTTCACTCTTCAGCATCTGGATTTCTTGATCCCCATACTGAAGGAGGAGGGAAAAGATGAATGGATGAAGAACCTGGAGGATCTGAGGAAAGCTGGAGAAGAGAAGAAAAATAAGGGAGCTTTACGTCATGTGATGGATTACACTGGGAAAAAACTGAAGCGATCTGACAACAGTACAGCTGGTAAACATGAATAAACTTACCATTATGATATCACTGAACACTGAAAAATGAATTTGGCATAATGAGGAATCCACTTTAGCAATCATAAGAATGCATTACACTTAAACTGACAAATTATAACTTTTATAGACAACTATATATTGTTTACATATGTAGAAATTAGACTTTTCATAATGTGATTTGATTTACTTTCTTGATACGCTTGAACATATCCATGTAAAAAGCACATAAAAACCACACAATTTTTATTTGGAAAATAACCTTGTTAATTCTGTGTTTAGTTTATGGTAACATTTTGGGATACTCTCATGCAAAGAGATAATGTATTCATTTGCGTTATGTACTTGCAGCTACAATGGCATCGTCCCACTCATCACCGCCGGCGCAAAAGCTTGGATGAACCTCCTGAAATAATGTGAGAAAACGTCATGCAGAAAATAGCAATGATTGGGTGTTTAAACAAAAATGACATGAACTAATATTAAAATATCTGCTGAAATTATTTAGCATACTAAAGCACCATAAATTATCAACAATCATCTGTATGTTTAATTGTACCAGATTTACTATTATAAACTCTTCATATTTGTTTTCTCTAGAGCCGGAGTCATTTGTCTCAGAGAGGAATTTATTGATCTCTATGAGAGAGATTACCCTCAACTCCAGCAGTGCACAGAGAGATTGCGTGGTGCTATCAAGACATTTAAAAAAGGTTACAGAGTTTCTACTGAAGGATCCAAAATTGCAGGAGTGGTGGGAATACTTGGAGGTGCTGCTGTGGTTGCAGGATTATTTGCTCTGTATACGCTGGGGTCTTATCTTCTTGTTGCTGCTGTTGCTACTCTTTTTGTTGTCGTAGGAGCAGGGAATTTCATAGCCTCTGGATTTCAAAGTGTAACCTGCAGCTCTGAAAAAAAGCAGCAAATTACACAATTAAGACAAGAAGTTAAAGCTGGAATTGAGGAATTTCAGGATAAAATCACCCCCATGTCTGACAAGATGAAAGACATTATTGATCGTACTAAGAAAATATTGAAAGAGCAAGATGTCATACGGATGGAAGACATTGCTGAATTGACTGTGCAGATGTCTGAAATGATATGTTCGACTGCAGTAACAACAGATTTTGGCAGATTTAGCCTTGTGTTTGACATGATCTCAGTTTGTAAAAATATCAGGGAAGTCAATGATATAAACAAACTCGCAGAAACAGCCATAACTGAAATAGATGAAAGTGAGATGACATCAAAGGTTGGGAAATTCATTGTTGAAATGAGGAATTTGATTCATCAGCTACAGAACATCATTGATAAACTTGAAAAAACAAAAGACAAAATAGTCATTTATTAGGATTCAATTTACAACCTGACAAGACGCAACCTGTTACTCAATCCAACTGACAGAAGACAACAGCCTGAATAGTGACCAACATCTTTTTTAATTAAATCATGATCATTATCAGAAGTTTAAGGACATATGTCATTTGTGATCTTTGGAGGGATTTTTCATTAAAGAAAATATATATATTTGACATGCAAAAGTGTAAGATTACAGTGCTTTTACAAAAGTTGTTTTGTGAATGCATTATGCACTCCTCACTTCTTTCACAGATCATGTTATCAAGTAAAAACATGTATTTTAAAATGTAAAAACAAAATGTATGTGATTACAGTGTAAATAATGTGGGAAATAAGATTGCTAACACTATATTTTATAGTGTCCAACTCTCACTTTTAACTAGTTGCTTATTGTATTGGCTGTTTATTAGTACATGGTGGGGAAGAAAGAAAAAAAAAACATAAAACATTCACTCAACTTAACATTTTGAGTTAGAATATTAAGTATGTTCAACTTGACACATTTAATGTTGTATGAAATCATAAAGTTTAGTTGGATTAACCCTCAGGGGTCTGAGGCTGATTTGGGGCTTGGAGAAGTTTTGACATGCCCTGACATTTGTGCTTTTTTCAGTTGTTCATAAACATATAAATGACAAAAGTGTCATTACACTGTATTCAGCACAAACTAGGCTACAATAATATGTGAGGAACATGTATGTACATGTTTGTATTTTTGAAGGAATAATGTTTATGCGTGGTTATTGAAAAAACAAAAAACTTGAGTCACTGAAATAAGGCCAAAAAAAGTATATTAAATCTGTGTTCACAAGACTTCTGGTTATTGGAGGTTGTAGACTAGAGTTTTTGCTTTAGAATTATGTAAAAATTATGCTGACTACTCTTTCATTAAAACAATAGAGAGATTTAAATTTTGTAAGACACTTTTTGTCAAGAAACACAGTATGCGTGGAGGCGTGAATCTGCATGAATAATGGGTGATTCTCACCTGAGAAGACAAAAGAATTGCATAATAATGACCTGAAATGACTTGCATATTAATGAGGCCTTTCAGTCAGGTAGGCTGTGAAAAAAACCCTCTGTAATAATGTCTCAGCTCATCATAAACAGCAATACTGTGAAATATTATTACAATTTAAAATAATTGTATTCTATTATATTCTTTAAAATATAATTTATTTCTGTGATGCAAAGTGTCTGAACAATTATGTTACCTCTATGGCATTTCATATAGGCTTTTAGCTTAAAAGCATGCACATTTGGAGAAATATTGATGGATTCTTATATATTTATGTCAATTTTCTATACTGAGAAGTAATATTTATTGTCATCAATATGAGTGCTGGATACTGTGTTTTAAATTCATACTTGCAGCCGGAGGGCGCTCTCTGTGCACATTTAGTCCACAAATTATTCTAAAGAAGAAGAGGACATTTCAGGAATGGTGTTTTTAATTCATACTTGCAGCCGGAGGGCGCTCTCTACACCTTTAGGCCACAAATTCATATAAAGAAGAAAAGGAACTAGGAACTAACGGCATGTCTACTAGAGATCGCTAACCATGGCTTTACCATCCAAATAAACACTTTTCAAGACAATAAATACACGATTGAGACGATGAATGCATGTATTGCCTCTGAATTTGCCTCTGAATAGCGCTTGCTCCGTGGGCGTGGCCGCATTAGCGGGTAATGAGCTGAATCACAGACTTCTGACATGGCTCTCTTTTCATACAGATTACATAAACACAGAATATTTGTTTTTGATTTGACTTACACGATTTAAAACCTGACATTTCAACGTTTCTTTAGACGTAAGTGTCATTTTTTTGTCATTAGTATTCATAAGTTACAGTTCATTTTCTGAGAACTATCAGATTGGAGTTCGTTCAGAGTTCGTTTTATCCCGTTTTAACGTGGCCGTCTTCACCGCTCAAGCCTATCGTGTATGTGTGGCTTAAGTTTGCCGTTGTCGCTGCACAAGCCTATCGTGTATGTGTGGCCTAACATGGCCATTGTCGCCGTTCAAGCCCATCGTGTATGTGTGGCTTAGGTTTGCCGTTGTCGCCGCACAAGCCCATCGTGTGCGTGTGGCCTAATGTGGCTGTCGGCGCCGCCCAAGGTTATCGTGTATGTGTGGCCTAACGAGACTGTTGTTGCTATTCAAGCCCATCGTGTACGTGTGGCCAAGTTTTGCCGTTGGCGCCGCCCAAGGTTTTCGTGTATGTGTGGCGTGTGTCGCCGTTCAAGCCCGTGTATGTGTGGCCTAACGTGGCCGTTGTCGCTGTTCAAGCCCATCGTGTATGTGTGGCCTAACGTGGCCGTTGTCGCTGTTCAAGCCCGTCGTGTATGTGTGGCCTAACGTGGCCGTTGTCGCGTTCAAGCGTCGTGTATGTGTGGCCTAATGTGGCCGTTGTCGCCGTTCAAGCCCGTCGTGTATGTGTGGCCTAACGTGGCGTGTCGCCGTCAAGCTCGTCGTGTGTGGCCTACGTGGCCGTTGTCGCCGTTGCCGTCGTGTATGTGTGGCCTAACGTGGCCGTTGTCGCGTCAAGTCATGGTGTACGTGGCCGCAAGCTCGTGTACCCCCCCCCAAGCTCATCGTGTAGTGTGGCCTAACGTGTTGTCGCCGTTCAAGCCCATCGTGTACGTGTGGCCTAACGTGGCCATGTCGCCATTCAAGTCAGTGTAGTGTGGCCTAACAAGGTCAAGGTCAAGGTCAAGTTTATTTATATAGCCCTTTAAAACAGCATAAATGCTGACCAAAGTGCTGCACAATATACCAAACAAAACATCCTCATACAATACAATTTAAACACTAATAATAAAATATCAAAAGAAACCAAACAAAAGTAATAAAATTAAGACAGGAACATCATGCAATATAAAACAATATTTAGGACTAAAAAAAATAATATCAAATTACACATATGCCTGAGAAAAAAAGTATGTTTTGAGAGAAGATTTAAATGTAGAAAGAGTAGGGGAAAGTCTAATAGACACAGGTAGGGAATTCCAGAGCTTAGGACCATGAACTGAGAAAGCTCTGTCACCTTTGGATTTAAGTCGGGATTTTGGAACACTTAATATCATCTGGGTGGAAGATCTGAGCGTTCTCACTGGGGAATACGAATGGATAAGTTCTGAAATATAAGAAGGGGCAAGACCATGAATTGATTTAAATACAAATACTAAAACCTTAAAATCAACTCTGAAACGAACGGGTAGCCAATGAAGTGATGACAGCACAGGTGTAATATGTTCTCTCTTTTTTGTCCCTGTTAAAAAACGAGCCACAGCATTCTGTACCAGTTGTAATCGCGAAAGCGAGGACTGATTTATTCCAGCATATAGAGCATTACAATAATCCAGCCTGGTTGAAATAAACGCATGAATAACAGTCTCCAAATCACTAAAGCTCAGAATGTTTTTCAACTTGCGAAGTCCCCTAAGCTGCAGAAAACTGGCTCTAACTACAGAGTTGATTTGTTTATCAAATTTTAACTCAGGGTCAAGGGTAACTCCCAGATTTTTAACTTTATCACGAATGTTATCTTGAAGGGGGCCTAGGGTAGAACTTATGTTATTTAAAAGGTGTGAAGGACCAAACAACATAACATCAGTCTTCTTCTGATTTAATTGAAGGAAATTATTGTCCATCCATACCTTAATGTCCTCTAAACAAGCTAGCAGAGAGGAAACTGAATCAGTACCTGATTTTAATGGAAAATAGAGCTGAGTGTCATCGGCATAAATGTGATATGAACCTTATGGGACTCAAAAATTAAACAAAGAGGGAGTAGGTATAAGGAAAATAAGATTAGACCAAGAATTGAGCCCTGGGGCACCCACAAGTGACAGGAACTGAGCTTGATGAAAATTCTCCAATTTCCACCAAAAATTCCTGTTTGTGAGATATGATGCAAACCAATCTAGTGCACCATCACGAATGCCAACTTCAAGGTCTAATCTCTTTAACAGGATACGATGATCCACAGTATCAAAAGCCGCACTTAAGTCCAATAATAGAAGAATAGTACAGTTGCCAGAGTCTGCAGATAGTAAGAGGTCATTTACTACCCTCAAAAGTGCAGATTCGTACTGTGTTTAGCTCTGAAGCCAGACTGAAAAGGATCCAGAATGTTGTTAGAGATTAAGTAGGGGGGAATTTGATTTAGTACACACTTTTCCAGAACTTTGTGCAAAAATGGAAGTTTCGAATGGGCCTATAGTTATTAAATCAGAAGGATCGAGATTAGCTTTTTTGAGTAAAGGATGGACCACAGCCTGTTTAAGGCAACATGGTACCGTACCCGTTTGTAAAGAGCTATTGATAATAGAAAGAAGACTTGGCAACACAGAGGACAGAACATTCATTAGTAACTTTGTGGGAATGGCATTAAAAGAGCAGTGGTTGGATTCATGCTAGAGATAATGCTCAACAGCTCAGAATGTGAAATAGTCTGAAAATAGAAAAAGCAGAGGGGCAAATATTTGCATATTGATAATTCTGAGTTAAATTACTAAGATCTGTGCCCTAATTTCAGTAACTTTGTTTATAAGAAGTTGCAAAACTTCTCACATAAGTCTAGGCTAGGTTCTGGACCGGCGGTCTAGAAGGATTTAAAACTGAATTTAATGTAGAAAACAGTATCTTTGGGCAATGGGAATATTTTGAGATTATGTTTGAGAAGTATTTTGCCTTTCTAAGGAAACTGCTTCTTGGAAGTTGGACAAGTTACTCTGTAAGATTTGATATGAGACTTGTAATTGTCCTTTTTCCATTGTCTTTCTGCTCTTCTACATTTTTTCCTTAAAATTTTGATGTCGCTATTAAACCATGGTTGATTATTTGATTTCAGTTTTTTGGTTGTATAAGGGGCAATTATGCTTAAAATTTCTGAGATGAAGAATTAAAATAATTGACCAGCTAACGGGCCGTTGTCGCCATTCAAGTCATGTACTAACGTGGCCATTGGCCGTTGTCGCCCGTTGTCATTCAAGGTATGTGTAAGTGGCCTTGGCGCCGTTCAAGGTGTACGTGTGGCCTAACGTGGCCTTTTCGCCGTTCAAGTCGTACGTGGGGCCTAAATGGCCGTTGTCGCCATTCAAGCTCATCTTGTACGTGTGGCCTAACGTGGCCGTTGTCGCCATTCAAGCTCATCTTGTACGTGTGGCCTAACGTGGCCGTGTCGCGTTTATCGTGTACGTGTGGCTAACGTGGGCCGTTGTCGCCATTAAAGCTATCTTGTAGTGTGGCATACGTGGCCGTTTTCGCCGTCTCTATCCAAGCTGTCGGTGGCAACGTGGCCGTTGTCGGCATCGGTAGTGTGGCGTGGCCGTTTTCGTCCGCTCAAGGCTATAGTGTATAGTGTGCCGCTCAAAGCTATCTTGTACGTGTGGCCTAACGTGGCCGTTGTCGCCGTTCAAGCTCATCGTGTACGTGTGGCCTAACGTGGCCGTGTGCAGTTCAAGCTCGTGTACTAACGTCGTTCATCGTGTACGTGTGGCATAACGTGGCGTGTCTCAAGCTGGTATGTGTGGCCTCGTCTCTGGTAGTCTTACCCTCTGGTCTTTTCTTTTTTTGCCTTCCTCTCATCTAGTCTGTTGTTTCGCCATTTTCTCACACCATGGTGAAGTCACTTTCTTGCACTGACGAGCACTGTAGTTTTTTCATGTTTAATTAATTTTTATCTCTGTTTCAGGAACTGCAAGATCCAACACTGGTGGGTATATATTTCCCCTCACAGTTTTTGGGGGTTCGGGCTAGGCTCCGTCCGGTGGGATAATTCTCCACCATTTTTTGGGGGTCGGCTATGCCCTGCCTTCATTTCAGGCAGGAAATGCAGAGTCGGCAACCCTTAAGGATCTGAGCTACGGACGGGGCCTACGCCAAAGACTTTCTTACAACTTTTGATTGCTGATTGTTAATAAATATGGTTGTCATGGTTATCTTACCTCCCCGAGAGTCTTTCTGGAGATCTTCTGTAGAGTGTGACAGAAATAAAGTCAGTCTGGTTAATAAGTGAAGTGGTAATGCTGTTTGTGGAGTTGTTTAATCAGATCTTCAGTTGATTTTACCAAATGCTCAATCATCAGTTATTTGATCATTAATTCTCTCATTAACTTCAACAGTGTTTCAGTGTTTCTTTTAACATTGTGTAGATTGGACTCATATAAAACAGATCAATGTCATGACGGACTTGCTGTGTGTGTTGTACAGTCAGCATTAGTTCGAAAAGCATCAGTGGGATCTAAATGAGGTTCAGTGATTCAGATCAATAAATTGAATGTTAAAAACTTATAACCAACACCCCTGACCATTTTACTCCATTGTTTGTCTGGATTATAACTCAGTTAAACTGCCCAAACCAAAATTTTATTTTAAGATGTCAAGGTCAAGAGACCAACTAAAACAAAACCTATCTCCCCGATGGTGGTGGCTTAAAACTTGTGGATTTTCGCCTTTGGTGATTGCGGTTATAATTCAGAGTGTCTTCAATAATGGTCTAGCCATCAATTCAATCACGTTACAAAAAAAAGTTCTTATTAACTTTAACCTTTCAAGTGTTCATTTAACCTTATTAAACTTTAACACTCTTGAGTATGGTCTCACTGATCACTGGTAGAGTTAATTTAACACTGCCTTTTAGGTATCATTTTATACTTGACAATACCTTGAACTGTACTTAAATATTCCATTTTTAAAAACTGTTATTGTAGCTTCATGATCCTTTTTATAAATTACATGTAAAGTTAATTTTTTTTTTTTTTTTTATAAAGTAGAGAGTCCTAAACATGTCCAAGTATAGGGCACATATACTTAGACATTGTAGTTATACTTTAGTGCAATTTTTGATATATTTCGAGTACATAAGGATTTTGAGAAGGATTAAAGCGGTAGACTGGAAAGGTATACTTCTAGTGTAGTTTTAAAAAGACGTATACTAAATGCACACTTGAATAACTTCTTTTTAGTATTTTGTTTAAGGGTTAGTGGGGAGAAGTGGAGAGGCCTGGATCAGTGTTTCCTGCAAATAGGCCAAGATAAGTTACACACACTAATCTCATGTTTAACTGGTTAACCTAGGTTTTATAACAGTTGCAAGGCTTCTTAGAAAAACAAAAAAAAAAAAAAAAAAAAACCATGTTGGTTCCGGGGGGTGGTGTGCAGTGACGGTGATGGGAGA